>CM076571.1:624723155-624903484 GCA_034641835.2 Pinus albicaulis
CATTGAACCCTTTGAAAAATGGGCTTTAGATTTCATTGGACCTATTAATCCACCATCTAAGCAAAAGAAGTATATATTGGTTTGTACTAATTATGTTACTAAATGGGTAGAAGCCAAAGCATTAGTATCTGCTACTGAAAATTCAATTGTTCATTTTCTTTATGAGGATATTTTTACTCGCTTTGGTGTTCCAAGAGAAATTGTGACAGATCAGGGGAGCCAATTCACATCCAACTTGGTGGAGAAATTGATGGAAGAATACAAAATCAAGCACATAAGATCTACTCCTTACCATCCGCAAGCAAATGGTCAAGTGGAGTCTACCAACAAAATTCTTGAAAGTATCATCACCAAAACTGTTCATCTACATAGAAGAGATTGGGCAGAAAGGCTTCCTGAAGCCTTGTGGGCCTACAGAATTACATGGAGAAATACAACAAGACATTCTCCCTATGAACTTGTTTATGGGAAAGAAGTCTTGCTCCCCATTGAGTTCCAAGTCAAGACCTTCAAGATAGCAGTTCAGTTGGGGATGGACTTATCAGAAGCCCAAAAGCATAGAATGGAGCAGTTAAATGAGCTAGATGAGATCAGACAAGAAGCAATTTTAAGAACTGATATAGTTCAATATCAAAGAGCTAAATGGCATGACAAGTACATCAAAGAGAAGAAGTTTCAAGAAGGAGATTGGGCATTGTTATTTGATTCCAAGTTTAAATATTTTCAAGGAAAATTTCAGACTCATTGGCTTGGGCCATATGATATTGACAAGATCTTTAGCAATGGAGCGGTAAGAATTAAGACCATTGATGAGTTTCAAACTCCTCTTATTGTGAATGGCCATAGATTGAAAGTTTATCATAAGCCACTCTCAAAAGAGGATTTTGTCAAAGTGTTTCAAGAGAATTCTGCAATCAGGCTGGTACAGAAGAATTCTTCTTCTCCACCAGCCTAGCTTTTGTTCTTTTTCAGTTAAAAAAAATAAAATAAAATAAAAAAAAATTAAAAAAAAAAAAAAAAATATATATATATATATATTGTATAAGCCTGAAAACCAATCATTGATTGGCAGTCTTATACAGAAAATATAGGGTGAAAATCAGGAACACCTGACACTCTATATTTTCCAAAAAAAAAAATCTCTCTTTCATTTCACAAATTTTGTGACCACCCACTCCATTCCATTCCACTTCATTCCATTTCATTTCACTCCATTCCACTTCATTTTATCTATTTCATTCCATTTCATCAATTAAATTCTTTTTCATGACCGTTTCCATCTGGTCATTTGTCATCTGTTCATCTCCATTCATCCAAATAATAGCTGTGTCAGTTTCCGCAGCTGACATCTGTTTCCGCAGCTGACTCCAGTTTCTGCAGCCAGAAGCAGATTCCGCAGCTACTACTCTGTTTTCAAAAGAATGTACACTCAGATGTTATTTCCATAATCATGAAATTAAATGCAGGTGAGAGGATCAATTATGAAGACATGGAGCATTCAAGACACCAATGAAGAGCAACTAGTTGAAGACCAAGGAAAAGGCAAAAGATTCCAAGGTATGAGTAAAATTCATTTCAAATAGCATTGAAAAACATATTTTTATATAGTTCTAAGCCATAAGCTCCATCCATTATGTGCAATGATTATATTGACAACTTCCGTAACCCTTTCACGATCTCCATATGATCCTCCCACATTCATTCTCAAACGGTTCCATAATTAAACCCCCGATCTTCACTCATATTCCGATATTCCACCGGTGACAATGAGACGTAATTGATTTGACCAAGGACTCTTACAGTCGCATAAATCTATAGCCGTTTTTTAAACGTGCTCACATTTATTTTTCAGCCACCAAATTTCAAAACACTGCTGGATGTGTTATACTCTGTTAATCTCACAGCCGTATCTCTGTCGTGCTCACGAAAACCCCTCTCTGTTCTGTCTCACTCCATTTCATTCTCTATTACGCTATAGTCTGTATACCCACTCTCTGATATCTACCCACAGTCATTGTGCTCATCTCCGTGCATTCAGCTGTTCTATTTCCATTGAACCCTCACGCAGGCAAATTTGTGAAGAGCAGAAAGAAGAATGGGTAAATTTCTAAGAGCAGAACCAGAAGGACCTAAGTTCATGGAGGGATATCCGCAAGTAAGGGATATATTGAAGAAAGCAAAGTGGCTGTGGTTTATCCATAAATTCAGAGGTTATCATTGTAGAGCTATAAAAAGGGTCTCTTTCACCTCTAATTACCTCACATTAATATGTCAACCCGAGAGCGTTTTGTCATTACAAAGAGTGACTCAATCCGAGGCTCATTTGTCAGAGTAATGCTAGTAGTACAGTTCTTAAGAAATACAAGAGTAAACGGATGCTTAACTGAAATCAAATTACTTTAAAGAAATAAATCACACACTCAGGAAACTCAATAACTCATCAGTCAAGGGTTCGGTAATAATAAACCATCCCTTCAGAAACTGATGGAAAAAGAACTAGAGCATAGATCATAAGCACAGGAGCTAGGCAGTGTAAATTCTTGCTCTCACTACAGCCTTAGATCATCTCTCACACCAAAACATCAAATGCAAATAAACGGAACAGCAAAGTAAATAAAGGATTAAACGGCAATTCTGGAATGGAACAGCAACTCTAAAATGGAACAGCAATTGAATAACTAAGCCCCGCGGGTTATAATCAAACTTAATCTATACACTCTTTGCAATCAAAGTCGATACATCCTCTAAAGGCGATTCACACAGATCACACTAATGGAACAGCAATAACAACGAATGAATTATAGAACAGTACTGATAAATTAGGAACGCACACCACACGAACGCTTTAGTATAACAGCTCTGTAATATAACAGTAAGAATGTGCGATTAACTCTTGAAAGGATAAATAACTTGATGCAGAGTCAACATACAATTCTGTCTGTAGAAACTTCAATGATTCAAACTTGAACAGAGCATATAATATGAACTTGTAAAGCATATCAAATTAACAAATAACAATGATAAACAAACCACACAGAAGTAAAGCCGTAATGGTACAGAAGCAAGTGTCCTTCGGGGCCGGGCCCTTAGCCTCAAGGATTTACCGCTTTAAGTTAATGCAGACGCGAAGATGGAATAATCACCAAGCTTTCATTAATGCATCGATCAAAAATACATCGAAGCAGTCTTCAACAAAACTTAATAACCAAAGCTGATGTCTTACAGAAGATTACATAAAACGTATCCCATCTCTCTCTTGTCTATCTCTAAACTAAGTCTTTGTCTCTTTATAAAACGCTGAAACAGATGTCAAGCAACTAGATAAATCGACGGCGTCCTCGGGATCTTAGATCCGGGTCGCTGTCTATTAACTCTTCATCCTGTCTTTTCTTTTACGCTGAGCTGGTGTCCTTTCCTTCTTTTCCGAGCCAATTTCCTTTGATCTGTTTATCTTTGTTTGCGTTCGGTTCTCGTTCAGAGGGACAGCAGTTATCTCCACTTTGTCCTTTCCTTTGGAGCGGCAACTCTTCGTTTTCTCCTTTTCCTGTCTAGAAAATAACCATTATTAGTGGCTAAGTTATGCACATCAATCTTCACATGTTTTGTTATAATTCCTTTATACTTTCCAAATTCATGATACAAAAGGTTCACAAATTCTATTAAAAAGCCATTGAAATAATCATCAAAATCATACCTTTTTAGTACTTTACACCCCCACCCTTACCTTTGTTTCTGTCCTATGAAAACATTGCAATTGACATGCTAATGCGGTGAGAGGATCTTGGAGAAGGAGTCTCATGCGGAGATACAACCATGTTAGTGATTAAATAGTCAAAGAAGCCCGACTGCTTGCCCCCCGACATATCACTCCTGAGCGAGTATGGGTCTGGGGTACTAAAATAATTGGAGCTCAATTATACCCTAACCAAGATGACCACCTTTCAGAATGCTCGGCTATGAGATTCAAACGGTCAGCAGCTAACTCAAACTTCTCATACTTAAATGGTTCTCTGAGCCGGATGTGTGGATCAGAGATTCGATATCGAAATTTGGCTGCATTAATGGCCAAGTCTTTGATGGAAGGGAAATACTCTAAACTCTCTCGAATGAGTGCCTCATGCATGGGCCGTAATGTTTCAATGACACCCGGAGTCCTTATATGGTTTATATGAGCTTTCCATAACTGTACTGGGTTCCTAGGCTCAACCCTAACTCGTAAATCTAGGCCATTTTCCTGACTCTGGAAAGTATCATAGGCTTTGAGCCACTTAATCTGATTAACCCCGAATGAAATGAAAGCTTGGAATTGGATATCTCCAATGGAGGCGCCAGGGTTCAATTCAGTCTCCTGACTTAGCACAAGGTCGTGCAAATAAAGTTCACACAACAATCTCTGGACTTTCACTCCACAATGTTTACAACAGTCTATAAAATCATTGACATTGTTGATTTGTATAGGGGTGCCTGCCTTAACAGCTTTTATTTGTAATTGTAAATACTGTTCTAATAGAAACAGAGCATAGTTTTTAGCAGGGGCCCTACATGCTAAAACATTATTGTATAAAGAACACAAGTCATTCATCTGTTTCATAGCAGTATCTAGTCTACAAGTTACCTGTGCGACTTCCTCTTGTTCCTTCATCCACCCTTCAAAAGCCTGGCTTTTAGCTTGACTGACGTCCCTTAGTTGCTGCTGCAACTTTTCATATTTTTCTCGGGGAACCGTTTGTTATTTAAGTTGCTCAGCTTCTTGCTGTGCTTGCTTCATCATCTTGTGCAAGGATTTTGTTTTCGGATCTTTCTTCCATAGCTCAGTGGAGGCCGGGAGTTTTACCTGAACCTTCTTGTTATGCTCTTTGGAGTTCAGAACCCTTATTACCCCTGAGGGTGGTGCCTCTGTCTGAATTTGCTTATCATCCTTTTTAACACGGGTATCTAGTTTGTTCAGATCCCCTCTGACATCATGTGGAACGGCGAGTTTGGATCCTCGGGGTTTTTGAGTCAGCGACCGTTCTATTTAGCCCTCTTTTCCTCTTTACCTTGGTTCTTACAGAATCTAATTTGTTGTCCCGAGAATTTGGGTTATCGTATTCTGTTTAGTCCGTTCCTTGACGACTTCTTAATTTCCATCATTTCATTTGAAGGTAACCAGTCTGTCGATGGTTAATTTGGATCATGACCAGTTGTAGAGCTCTTCTACTACTTGGGGTTCTTCCTCCTTGCTACCCACTCATTTGATGCAGGTATGCTCAGGAACTAGTTCCCACGATTCTTCTTAGCAAATCTTTGTTCTGCTCCTACTTCCTCTAGAATTTCTTCTTGTGACCTGGGAACAGAGTGTTCCCGTTCAGTATTTTCCTCCTCTTCATCATGAACAGGCATGTTTTCTTCTTGGGGTTTGCCGTGAGGGTCCTCTGAACTAGAAGGTTGACCATACTTACTCATATTGGCTAGGATGGCGGCCAATTCATCTTCTCCCAGTAGGTCTTGTAATGGGCTATCTTCCTGTTGTTCTATTTCCTCCTCCTGTTCAGCCTCTGCCCCCTCTTCGGATTGTTCGTCCTCAATTACCACCGGTTGGCTGGCGCTTTCCTGGAGATTCTCCAGTCTTCCTCGTATCCGAGCCAACCGGGCTGATTTTCTGGGATTATCTATGCTTCCTCTCATCCGAGCTAACCGAGCTGATTTTCTGGGTTCCTCCGGTTGCTCGGGTGAATCAACGGCATGCTTACGCTTTGCCGATTCTTGGTGTGTCTCTGGTTGCTGTGATGTACTAGCAACATTTTCTATGCGTTTTGCCGGTTGTTCTGGTGGGCTTATAGAATGTCTACGTTTCGTGGATGGTTCTGTCAATCCCCCTTCAATCATTGCAATGAGGTCTTCCCAGCTGCTCTGCTGCTGGGTAAGACCATAACTAACAACAAGTCGAATCAACCCATGGTGACTAACGATTGCCTCTACGTGCTGTGCCTTTTTCATACTTTGTGCAGCTTCATGCAGTAACGAGTTTAGGAGTGCCGGTAAATTCACAGAGCATCTCTGCTTTAAAACAGCTAAAAGTTTAAGGTGTCGTGGTCTCACCACGTCTTTTCTTCCTTCGCAAGTAATATAACTCTGCACCGTTCTTGCTAGATCCGTCCAGGGTTCACCTAGGGTTGCTGGCAGAACTCCCTTCCCTTTAATTATTAATTCACATTCATCACAGGCAGTTCCATGACCTGCGAATCGTTCCTTTTTAAGGTCCATGCGGTCAGGTGGTAGATCCTGAGTTCTGCAATTATGGCATCAGTGACCGCTATCCATTTCCCTTTTACTGTGGAATGGTCATCTTGTAAATTCTGCAAAAATTCCATTGCTACTGTTTCATTAGCTTCCTGTAGACAATTGAAATAATTCAACCATCCCGCCCTTTCCAGGATCTCTCGGGCAGCAGTGGAGATCGTCAGCTGTTGAGGCTCACTTCGGATTGCCCTTCCTCCCATGATTTCACTGTGAATTCTAAATGGAACAGCAAAAACGTTTTCGGTTTGAAACACAGAGTAATCGCAAGGTTTCGAGGCAGAAATACAGTATCGCGGTGCAACAAAAACAACTTGTGAAAATAAAAATATGCCATGCCGTGGCCCTTTTAAAACTGCGTAGTAAACTAATTTTCCGAATGGTGAATTGACACGTAATACAGGGAATGATGGTAACCTCCCCACATGATATGATAAATTTGTCCCAGTGACAAATAAAGACGGCACACCAGTACAATCAAGTCAGAGAACGGCCTCTTGGTTACTGTTGAAAGGACAACAGATTTACGAAATCGAGGCGGAGAATTGATCGCGTATGATATAAGAGGCTGCTGTGTTCTGAGTTGAGGCTGATGGATAGGGCATGTATCGTACTTGCCAATCTCAAGTGGTCATGGTCACTTCCGTTGCCATGATTGGTAATGATAAAATATTCATGCGATGTATCAATCAGGACATGACATATGATTAGTGCCTAGGATATAAGAAACAAAAGAGTGTTAGTATCTTACCCATTGGTGTAAGCAAGGTGACCTCAATACCATTAACATTACTCTGCTGCCAAGAGGTGTCCATAACCTTGGCAGAGTTGCTTTTCACCCTCGGAACCATGATCCTTTGTGTAGACCTAGGAATGTTGTTATATCAAAATGTAGGCCATTATGCTGGCTTGGTAACCAGTTAACCATAATGCCATTCACGAGGAAAGAGCGAAACGTGGGCGGGTCGGCTCGTGATGAGACCTCCTGTTCCAAGGTTTGTTTATTTGATATACCTTTTGGACCATATCCCTGGTGTGGTGGCCGGAATGGGATATACCTACTAGCCATCCTCATGATCATGGTAAATTTGGCTCTCGATGAGACCCCCTATCCTGCATTTGACACTTGACATACTTTTTCTTTTTCATAGAATACTTTGCCTTATTTATACACAAAGGGTGGTTCAACACTCCTTAAGAGTAGGAATGGTGGAAGAAGTCTTATCATCTCAATAGGAAGATATAAGCTCTTTTCTCTTATTCCCAGGTACTAATCAAAATAATTTAAGGGAATCAGCATGATAAAGATAACCAATCAGGGCAAAATTAGTAAAACCATGTCAACAAAAGGTAATAAATAAGTATGTCCTTCCATTGGTCCTCTTATTAATGCAGAGCCTTATAGATATAGCGATTTATGGTTTGCAGATTTCGGTATGTTGTGTTTTTATATTTCATCGCACAAATACATAGCTGAAGCTTGAAGACTAGAAAGAAGACGGGAAAAAAAACATTCTCAACTTAGATCAGCAAAAGAGAGCAAAAGTATGCTAATGAAGTATGCTAATGGGGTTTCGTTGGAAAAGCAACAACGATGGATAATAGAAAAGAGGAAAAAAATGCAAATGCCGTTTCCTTTGGGAAAAAGACGGCAATCATACTATAAAACACTACGACATACATTCCGTAGAAAAAGACAACAACAATAAAACATTGTTTCTTTGAAGGAAAGAACTGATGGTAACCAAAAAGGCAATGAAAATGTAACAATATCGTTTCTTTGAAAAGACAATGAAGATCGAATCTTTGTTCCTTTAGAAAAGAACGACAAAACAAGCAAAACCAACATCATAAAAAAACACGCATATGCTATTAGAAGAGCAAAAATCGAACTTTGTGAAAGAAAAGGAACATCAAAAAAATGATAAGAAAACATTTAATTCAAACTTATGTACAAGAACCACTCGAAAACAAGAACTTATGTACAAATATAAAAAAAAGAAATGAACCCTTAATGAATTACAGGTGAGGAAGATTTCTCTTCCTCTCCTAAAATCTCCATATCAGTGTCTCGGCATAGCTGTTGGCAGAAGGATTCCCGAGTGAGTGGTTTGCGATAGAGACGGACTCGGTGGCCATTTACTTTGAATGCATATCCAGAACCGTCAATGGTAATTAGAGTAAGGGTTCCATTTTCATGCACTTTCTGGATTTCGTATGGTCCCAACCATCGAGTCTGAAGTTTTTCAGGGAAGTCCTGAAACCGAGAGTCGTATAACAGAGCCCAGTCTCCTTCGTGGAAGACTTTGTTTTTGATGAGCGCATCATGCCATTTAGCTCGTTGCTATTGAATCAATGCTGTATTTTGTAATGCATAGAGCCTAATTTCGTCTAATTCATTGATCTGCTGTAGTCGATTGATTTGTGCCTCGCTTAGATCTAGGCCAACTTCCTGTGCTGTTCCCAGTGTTTGGATTTCGAATTCTATGGGAAAAATGGGTTTTTTCCCAAAGACTAGTTGATAAGGTGAGTAACCGGTGGTGCTCCTCCATGTGGTTCTATATGCCCAGACTGCTTCAGGCAGTCGGGTAGCCCAATCACGCCTATGTGACGCGATGGTTTTTGTTAGGATTGATTCTATTATCTTATTGCTACTTTCTACCTGCCCATTCGCCTGTGGGTGATGTGGAGTAGTGATCTTATGCTGGACATGATAATTGTTAAGTGTTGGAGCTAATTTATGCCCAACAAATTGTGGTCCTCCATCTGTAATTATTTCCCTAGGAAGGCCATAACGAACAAATAGAAGGAACAGGAACTGTATGACAGAGTCCTCTGTGGCTCTTGGCAATGCTTCTCCCTCAACCCATTTGGTGACATATTCTGTTGCCACCAAAATATATGTTTTCTGATTTATTCGTGAAGGGTTGATGCGGTAGAGAAAATCAAAAAGGCCCACGCTCGAATGGTTCGATGACTAAATGTGGTTTCTGGTTTTGAGAGGCATCTCATCGGCTTGACGGACTTGATCTTTGCTCATTGCTTGGTATCTGAGCTTAGACAAACTTCTTTATCTTTGAAGATCATAGGCCGATAATATCACATCGCAATACATGTCCAGTCCTACGCTCAGGGAAGTGCCCCCCACACGGTCCATCGTGACAGGCTTTTAAGATATCAAAAATTTCATCCTCTCTAACACATCGCCTGATATGCATGTCTGCTCCTGTGTGAGACAAATAACCTCCAATCCACGAAAATCGAGAACTTTTCTGAATAATCTGCTTACGCTCATTAGGAGTTAAATGTTTTGTCAGTTTACCTCTTGCAAGGTAGTCTGCAACATCAGCATAACGGGGTGTTTTGAACGACAACAACAAACGGATCCTGCTCAGATTGATGACCCTCTTCTTTACACTAGCACCCAGATTTTGATATTCGAAAGAAAATCGGCTACGGGGTTTTCTTTGCCAGCGGTCCTTGATTGTGATGAATTCCTGCAATAAGATTAACCATCAAGTTACTGGCATTTGTGAGCTTATTTGCCTAAATATTTTACCAGATAGATATGTATACAAGATAACGGGGTAGCCTGTGATATAATGTCTAAATTTATTGACAGCATGTATTACAGCTAGAAATTCTTTTTCAGTAGCAGTGTAATTCAATTCAGCAGGGGATAAATTTTTGCTGATGTAATATATAGCATATGGTTTTTTATCCTCTTCCTGCCCAAGGACTGCACCAATGGCTGCATCTGAGGCATCAGATGATATCTGGAATGGTAGGTCCCAGTTTGGTCCTCGAAGGACTGGGGCTGTGGATACAAGCTTCTTTAAATCCTCGAAAGCACGGTCACATTTTTCTGTCCAAAGAAAATCAACGTTACCGGTTAATGCATATAAAGGAGCAACAATGTGCGAATAATGCTCTATAAATCGTCTATAATAACCCGAAAATCCAAGAAAGCTGCGTACCTCTGTTTGAGTAGTAGGAGTGGGAATGAGCAAAAGTATTTGGATTTTAGCCGGGTCTACCTGAATGCCGGCTGCTGAGACATAATGTCCTAGGGTAAGTCCTTCAGTCATCATCAAGAAACATTTTTCGTGGCTTAAGCAAAGTCTGGTAACAATGCAGCGTTGTAGGACTTTTTCTAGGGTGTCTGGAGCTGGATCAAAATCATCTCCATATGGTGTAAATTCATCCATGTAAACTTCAAGTCCCTCATTGATTAAATCTGCAAAAATACTAAGGATAGCCCTCTGAAATGTGGCAGGAGCATTACATAAGCCAGAAGGTAAAACTCGATAGGCAAATGTTCCCCAAGGGCAAGTAAAGGTAGTTTTATCCTGGTCTTCAGGGGCAATCTGAATCTGATTGTATCCACTAAAGCCATCCAGGAAAGAAAAGAACTTCTTCCCTGCTAAAGTATCCAATACTTGATCTATGAAAGGAAGAGGAAAATGATCTTTTTATTGTTGCCTTGTTAAGTTCCCTATAATCCACACAAATTCTCCATTTCCCATTCTATTTTGGTACCACCACAAGTGGAGAGACCCATTTACTATCAGAGATAGGGTAGATAAAATTCACATCTAAAAGCTACTGAAGTTCAGTTATTACGACATCTTTTAGATGGGGATTAAGTCTCCTTTGCGGCTGACGCACAGGTCTGGCATCTTTTTCTATATAAATGTGGGGTGTACATAACTGGGGATCGATTCCTTTCATATCAGGGTAGTCCCATGCAAATCCTTCTTGATATTTTGTTAACAAATGGATGAGCTTTGTTTCTTGTTGAGTTAGTAGAGATTAGCATTGATGTTTAAAGTTTTCCCCGGTGCAATTTCCACAGTTTTACTATTTGCAACAGAAGTGACAGGTATTAGTTGATCATGAATATCTTTCAGGGGATCTTCTTCTAATTCATTATCAAATGCTGCTTTTATCATGTGACATTGTGTGCGAGGTTCACTTTGAGTAATGAAATTATTAATGGCATCGTCTTCTGTTTGATCTTTGAAATCGAGTGCCTCTTGTATAGTTAATGGAGATCTGATGTTATCAGTAAGGGATGATACAGGGTGCTTATTAGTTTTAATCATTGTGACACTTGGCTGCGCTGGAGGATATAGAACTAAATTTTTGCTATTCGGTCCTCTAGTTATGGTCATATTTCCCTGCCGGCAGCCAATGTAGGCATCGGCAGTGGCAAGCCAAGGTCTACCTAAAATTAGCGGGTGTCCATCAAGTCGGGTTTTTGGATTAATTATCAGGAAATCGGTTGGATACTCCCAGGATTCTACAGAGACCATGACATCATGTAGAGTGCCCTGTGGTCTAACCACAGATCGGTCAGCCAATTCTAACAGAGTAGAGGTGGGTTCTACAGATGTAATGCCGAGCTTTTGGCAAGTTGTGGTTGTTAAAATATTAATTGTAGCCCCTAAATCAACTAAGGCATTAGGCAGGGTCTGACCATAAATTTGAACAGTTATAATTGGGTTCCCGGGGTCTTCATATTTAAGGGGTGTTTCTCTTCCAGATAATAGGTCAGATAAGGTACCGACTACTTGGACTCTTGGATTATTTGTTACATTCCTCCTTGGTTTCTTTATGCACAATTCTTTTATAGTTTTGGCGTATATGGGAATGTCTTGAATGGCTTGGAGGAATGGAACTTTTATGTACAGATTTTGTAATTCTCCCAGAATGTCAAAGTCGGGATATTGTATGGATCGAGGTATGACTAATCGTTCTGGGAACGGAGGAGAGGATGTGGTTGCTTGATTATGAGTTTGTTGCTTATTTACATCCTCTTGTTGTGACTGAAGTTCTCTGGGTAACTGATCTTCAATATGAACTGTTTTATCTCCCTCAGTTTCAATTATACGCCCAGATCTTAACTGAAGGTCAATGCACTCCCTTAAGTCAGGTCCTGGTTCTGGTGATTCTATGATTTGAATGGATTGGACCTGCCTGTTGTTTGGATTGGGATCGGGTTGGGCTGGGAGTTGCGGTCTCAGCTTAGACTGGGGATTTTGTTGTAAAGCTGGCAAAGTAGGTTGAGGGAGCGGAATAGTTCCAGCTGGGTGGTACATTGGTCTTTGCCAGCTTGTCTGCCAGGCTGAACTTTGTGAAGTAGAGGGAGTCCATTGTGAAGGATACGGGCCATTTTGCCAATATGCTGGAGTGTAAGGGAAATTCGGCCAACCAGTTTAGCTTGTTTGATTCAGCCATGGATTTGCAGAAGGAAATGATTGTGGTGACCAGTTTTAAATGTAGTTTTGATTTCGTTCACATACCATATTGTTGAGCATTATCTTGTGGTTTGAAAGAGGTTGGTCAGGCTCTCACCAGTTGTCTCCATTTTACGCCCACGGAGGCGGCGGCCCCGGATTGTCGAATTCATAGATTCTGGTTCTTCTTACGCTTCCTTATATAACAAGCTTTCAATCCTGAAGTGAGGGGCGGCTCACGTAAGGTGATCTTTGGCACAGAGATGGCGCATGTTTGGACTTTATCTAATGGACACTCCTTTATGGCATGTTTCTGCTAAGTGAGAAGGTACTTAGAATACATTCTTGCCTCCGAAATTTGTACATTTGCTACTGATATCAAGTTGTGTAGTTAGTGTCCCCATAATATCGAGTTTTAAAATTTTCTAATAAATTTCCAATTTACGCACGTGTTACTCCTTACGCGATACTTGCTGTTATCTCTTGCAAACCGATCATATTAAATCGGTTTTTATTCTTGTGCGCCTCCCTCGAACTCCTGATACATAAGGCAAGGATGTCAGTAAAATTCTCTTGATAAATATCCCCTTTTCCCATAATGTTTAATCTTTCAATCCATTGTTCCTTCATGCCCCTCATTAATGCAGTTTTCAACACATTATCAGGTAAAGGTAGCGATGCATAAGGAGATCTTTGTAAATTATACTGAAAACGTTCCACATACTCCTCTAATGTTTCATTTGGTCTGTCTATCATTTGAAATATTTCGTCTTTTAATTCTCTAGACCTACAATAATCCTGGTATTTCTTTAAGAAGGATTCTTTCATTTGATCCCAATTGTTGATAACCCCGCCACCTAGCCCCATAAACCATCTTAAAGCAGCCCCTTTCAATGTAGAGGGGAATAATTTCAATTTTTGGGGATTGGTGGTGTAATCGTACCCCCGACATAACACATCGAATTCGAATAGGAATGCATCTGGATCTTCCGATGTGAGTCCGTGAAATGTAGGGATATGCTGAAGAGGGATAGCTTTCATGGGTGCATTTGCTGCAGAATGCACTATAGGATATTGTAATGTAGAGGTTTGAGTGTTTGGCTGGTTTTGAGCGTTTGGTTGGTTTTGAGCCATGGGATCGAATATATGCCACATTGGCAATACGGGATATCTAGGAGGGTATTCTAGGTTGGGTGGGAATGGTTTTGGCAGGGGATCTTTTTAATAGCGCTTCCTTTATACGGAATAATGGGAATACCGGAATAATGGGAATACCAGGTGTTTGAGGAGATTGAATCTCTTCAACAATGACTTTCGCAGCACTTCCTTTATCCGAGCTATCTAATGGCTGATTTGTTTTAAGAGGAGATTTTGGTTCCTTGATTTCCCCTGTTTCTCCTTCTCCTTCACAAAAGTTGCTAGAGTTCCTTTCCTGCAATAATTCTGGAGTGGAATTTTCAACTTCTTGAAAGTCCTGCTCCTCAGTTTGGCTATGCACCTCAGCACAGGCTACAGATGGTGATCCTGTGGCCTGAAGGGAACTAGTAGGCGGTTTAGAAGTGTTTTTATTGAAGCCTACTGATGGCTGAGACTCTGTTTTCTTATAGATTTCGTCTATGAAGGTCGTTCGGCCAAGGGTCACCGGCCCCTTAGCTTTTTCAGGTTTGGATGGGGGTTTGATATTATTTTCTGGTCTTTTCTGCTTAGTCATGCACTCAAAAATAAACTACCAACTTCTATTCAAACAAGCAAAAACAAATCTGTTAGGAAAGCGGATAGTGAGCAGGTCTTTTACATGCTCTGCACGTAGGTTCTTACCTTCCGTTTTTAGGATCCAACTCCTCCCTAGCAGGCTTGTACACCACTCTGAAAAAGACAAATGGCTTCACTCTTTTCCCCGGAAACGGCGCCAAAATGTAGAGCTATAAAAAGGGTCTCTTTCACCTCTAATTACCTCACATTAATATGTCAACCCGAGAGCGTTTTGTCATTACAAAGAGTGACTCAATCCGAGGCTCATTTGTCAGAGTAATGCTCGTAGTACAGTGCTTAAGAAATACAAGAGTAAACGGATGCTTAACTGAAATTAAATTACTTTAAAGAAATAAATCACACACTCAGAAAACTCAATAACTTATCAGTCAAGGGTTCGGCAATGATAACCCATCCCTTCAGAAACTGATGGAAAAGGAACTAGAGCATAGATCACGAGCCTGGGAGCTAGACAGTGACTGCTACTGCTCACTACAGCCTTAGATCATCTCTCACAACAAACCAACAACTGCAAGTAAATAAAACAGCAAAGCGAATAAAGGATTGAACCACAATTCTGAAATGGAACAGCAACTCTAAAATGGAACATCAATTGAATAACTAAGTCCCGCGGGTTATAACCAAACTCAATCTATACACTCTTTGCAATCAAAGATCATTCTGTCACTCTAAAGGCGATTCACACAGATCACACTAATGGAACAACAAAAGCAATGACTGAATTATAGAACAGTACTGATAAATTAGGAACGCACACCACACGAATGTTTCAGTATAACAGCTCTGTAATATAACAGTAAGAATGTGCGATTAACTCTTGAAAGGATAAATAACTTGATGCAGAGTCAACATACAATTCTATCTGTAGAAACCTCAATGATTCAAACTTGAAAAGAGCATATAATATGAACTTGTAAAGCATATCAATTTATCAAATAACAATAATAAACAAACCACACAGAAGTGAAGCTGTAATGGTACAGAAGCAAGTGTCCTTCGGGGCCGGGCCCTTAGCCTCCAAGGATACACCGCTTTAAGTTAATGCAGACGCGAAGATGGAATAATCACCAAGCTTTCATTAATGCATCGATAAAAAATACATCGAACCAGTCTTCAACAAAACTTAATAACCAAAGCTGATGTCTTACAGAAGATTACATAAAACGTATCCTATCTCTCTCTTGTCTATCTCTAAACTAACAGTGCTATCTCTTTTTATAAAGACGACGGCGGAGATGTCCAAGCAACTAGATAAATAAAGCAGCGATTCCTCAGGATCTTCGATCCTGAGGGATTTGCCAAACTGTTAAATCTTCATCCTGTCTTTTCTTTCGCGCTGAGCTGGTGTCCTCTCCTTCTTTCCCAAGCCGATTTACTTTGATCTGTTTCCCTATGTTTGCATTCGGTTCTCGTCCAGAGAGACAGCAGTTATCTCCATTTTGTCCTTTCCTTTGGAGCGGCAACTCTTCGTTTTCTCCTTTTCCTGTATAGAAAATAACCATTATCAGTGGCTAAGTTATGCACATCAATTCTCACATGTTTTTTTATAGTTCCTTATTACTTTCCAAATTCATGATTCAAAAGGTTCACAAATTCTATTAAAAAGCCATTGAAATAATCATCAAAAGCATACCTTTTTAGTACTCCACAATCATAAAGAAGTGACAAAGGCATTCGCAAGGTCATTCAATGGCTTGGAAGTAGAGATTGGAGACCTTAAGTTTGCGGTCAATGAAGCATCTATAGCATCTGCCACGGAACTTCTTCAAGAGGGTGAGCGTTGGTTTAAGAATAAAAGCATCAGTGATGAAGCCTGGAGAACAATCTTACGAAACCAAGGTATGGACATAACTATTTTTAAAAGAGAAATTCCTGTTCATGCATTGAAAGAGGAATGGGCTACTTTGCTGCTAGTTGTTCAAAAATTCATTACCTGTGAAGGCCGTTTTGGGTCCATGTATATGTACCACACCAGATTGCTGATGAATTTTCTAGATAATCAAACTCTCAATCTCCCATATTTTCTATTCAATAGTTTGAATAAAATGTCTGTGACTATTCAGAAGCATTTAGGAGATGTAGAACCACATCTATATCACCACGGTCTTGTAAAAATTTTGATTGAAAATGAGTTAAAGGAGAAGAAAGACACATGGGAACAATTTTTGGTTAGAAATTTCTTTGAGGAACCTCAGGAAATTCCTGAAGGTAGTACAACAAGAAGGAGTAGAAGAAAAAGAATAAATGATGAAACTCAAATTACTCCTACTCAAAAAATTCCTGAAGGTAGCACAGCAAGAAGAAGTAGGAGAAAAAGAACAATTGATGAAATTCAAAATACTCCTACTACTACAATTGAAAGAACTGATAGGGAAGAGAGACTGTCAAAGAGGAAGAAGAAATAAATCAAGGGTAAGAAGCCAATAACACCAAAAGAGAGAAAAACTGTTGAGGCTATACATCAAACTCCTTCTTCTGAAGAAGAAGATCATCAAGTGTTATCTGAAAAATTAGTTTATCTTCAAAAGCAGTCATCTATGGCCAAGAAGACAGAGAAAGGAAAAAAAAAACAAAAAGATAGTGTACCACAGCGTGTGAGAAGAAGCAGCAGACTTAAGGGGAAATTGAGGAAAACACAAATTAAGGGTCCTCATTTCATTGATTTAGGAGAGGAAACATCTGAACAGTCCCCAGCTGACCATAGTCCATCTCAGTCAGTTAGTGAACCTGGTTCATTTCATTCTCAGTCAGACATTGAACATAGTCCATCCCATTCTCAGCAAGATGCTGATGTGAGCCCTTCTCAGCCAGATTTTGAAGATAACTCTCCTTCACGGCATTTTGGGGACAACCCAATAAAAATGACACCTAATATAGACCCCAAGCAGCAGGAAGTATATGATTATATAGAATCTTTGGAAAAGGCAGCTACAGGTCCCAGTACTTCGTCCATCCAGCCTCACACAGTACAAGATGATCTAGTCCAATCACTAAAACAGGAAATCTTTGAGCTAGAGCTTTTGAATAGACACATTAAAAATGAAAATGAGGCATTGAAGGAACAAGGCAAATTAGACAAAATCATTCATGATAATACAATGCTACATCTGGGAATATGGCAGAAGAAGAACAAGAAATTGAAAAGGAAATGCCAGAAGTTAAGCAGAGCATTGGTTAATATCAAATTTAGATGCCTAATGAAGAAGCCTAGGATGTTGGCAGCACCAAGGAAGAAGAGGAGAGGTTTGGATGTACTAGCTGAAGTGTCAAGGCATATGAACTGAGGAAGGATTATCAAAATTTTGGTTGCATGAGGACATGTAACACCTTCACAGTGGGGGTATGTTGAGTCTCAAATCTGCATCTTTTCCATACACTTTTCTATACCTTTTTCATCCACCTGAACCTCCCAAGTTGTCAATATCATTGTATATTAATTGCAAAAGAGCATCTAACATGGTTTTTAACTATATTTTTGTGTCTACTGTTTGATTTAGATTTTGTTCATCTAGCTGCGGAATCTTGCCACTTTCCGCAGCTGCTGCAACTTTCCACAACCATTTTGTGAAACTCTATGTTACAGGTGTCTACAGGAAAAACGAGCCACATGGGCAAGTCAGGAATGATGTGGACATGGATCGTGTCCTATTGGCTCGAGAAAATTCATCAAAGGAAGCTACGGTCAAAGATGTCCAAATGGAAGTCAACCGTAGAGTCCCACGGTGACAGGACTCTGTTTCGTGTCACGTGAAGGTTCATATGGTCGTTTCTAAGTTGCGGAGGACAAATCAACATCTGTACATGGCTCCATAGCCGAATTCAAACATCCACTCCTCATAGATTTACTCTTCAATACGGCCATGATCCTAGATCTGTGGACGTAACGGTCTACGTGTTTTCCATCAGCATAAACTTTAGGAATCAGTTATATTTATTTTGTTATAAATAACGCGTTTGTATACGCATATTAGATTAGTCTCTGTTAGTTTTTATTATTCTGCTCTGTAATGTAATTACGCTGCCTTTGTGCCGTAATACCACCTTACTGTTATGACTGCATTTTAATATAAGAGGACTCTGTTTCCAAACGTAGTTCGTACTTGAAGATTGTTGCCAAGGCTGGTGTAGAGGGCCCCTGCACTCACCAAGGTTCTGTGCATTATTGTATAGTTCTTATTTTATTTCTTTAAAGCTCATTGTGCCATAATCCATTCACATGTTTATACATTTCATATTTCATGGTATATATGCTTCATTTATGTTTATAAACTTTCATGCTTTCCATTTCACTTCTGTCTTTCATGTTTTATGTTATTGATTACTGATCAGTGTTCTTGTTTCATGTTATAGATAGGCAGCCCGGGCATTTTCATAACTTTTTGACTAATGACATGGAATTAACATTGTTATGCTGCTAATTTTCTTTTCTTAGTTTCTGTTTAATTTCAGTACTGCTTTGTTTAATTCAGTTTCGCTCATTTGTTTCAGTAGTTAGATTTAGATATATTAAATTCCTCATAACATCTTCAGTTGCCTTTGAAAGCCACAGCTGAACTGATGGTGAGGGATTGAATTATAGATGTGTAGTTTGATATTAGTTTCCTTTCTGCAAGTTAGATATATTAAATTGCTCATAACATCTTCAGTTGCCTCCGAAAGCCACAGCTGGACTGATGGTGAGGGATTGAATTATGGATGTGTAGTTTGATATTAGTTTCCTTTCTGCAAGTTAGAAATATTAAATTGTGCATGACATCTTGAGTTACCTCCGAAAGCCACAGCTGGACTGATGGTGAGGGATTGAATTATGAATGTGTGGTTTGATATTAGTTTACTTTCTGCAAGTTAGATATCAGTTACTCAAGTTGTTTATGGTTACTTCCGAAAATCATAGCTGGACTAATGATGAGGGATCAGAAGACAAGTTGATGTAATTTGATTTAGATTTACTTTATTGCAACTTTTGGATTTATTTCAGCATAGTTTCTTTAGTGTTTAGACAGCAGCAAGAATAGTTTGGTTTCATGCTCACTAGTTCACTGTTTTGATTTATTAGACTAGCAGCACCTTTTCATTTCAAAAGCACATTTTCATTTTCTTTCAAGTTTTGTCATTGTATGTTTCAAATTCTTTTTTTTTTCAGTTTCAAGTTGGTAAATAATTATAGAGGATATTATTTCCTTGAACAAACATAACCATACTTGTTTCCATTTTAGAATTTCCGTCTCACCTTAGAAAACCAAAAACGACAAAAAGTTAAGAAAAAGGTTATCTTGCACATATAGTGCACCGCACTTCATCAGCTTACAAATCCCAGATTGAAAAATTAAATGCAGCAATTTAGGACACACTAAATTGACCAAACAGCGGTCTCGATAATATGAGTGCAGTAGGATTTCGCTCGTTAATGACTCTAGTTTCAAGTTTTGAGATCTTGGGTAGTTTTCTCACTGTTCCTAACCCAAGATCCTAGCCTGAACTACTGTTTGTGTGAGCTCAAAAAAGAGTAATGTGATTGATTTTATTATCGCTTTATTCTTAGTGTACTTGATTATTAGTCTTGCGGAGGGGGAGTGGATGTATGAAATGTGATGAGACTCTGACTCAAGAAACCATGCAAAACATGCTCTAGATATTAACTTCGATGAAGAGTGTTTCTACAGGGAGAGGTTTCTTTTCAACATCCATGCACTAACATTCAAATAGCTCAGTTCAACTTTTAAAGATTCAAACTTCTATCTACCTCTTTCAAACAGTCTATGAATTGGAAATTTCAGAATAAACTCAGCTAGATGCAGAAAAATAATAATAATAATAAAAAAATTCTCTTAAAAAGTAAATGCTTCAGACACTAACTTTTCAAACAAGAGAAACAAATATAAATTCCAGCTTAGAAGACAAGCACAAGGATTCAGTCAGCAAAAGGTACTGATGGCCAAAAAACTATGCAACTAAAACACCATTACAACAATGAACATCAAGGTTTTGGTTGAGTAACGCTCCGTCTGTGAGTAAAGACAGCGACTAACGCACTGTATTTAGTCAGAGACAGTGTTATAACACACTGGACAACCTACAGAGGTAGCGTTAGCTAGGGAAAAGTTCTTCAGTTGGTCAAACAGAAACAAGATTGAACTCTGTGAGCGTTTGATATGTCTACTGGGCATCAAAAATGGTCGAAAGGGTCTGTGAACAGAGGAAAGAAGAGAGGAAGGAAGAAATAGTCCGAAAACTATGGGGACTTTCCCCAGTGGAGTCGCCAATTCTGCTATAGGGTAAACTGCTTGGGTTGTTGGTTTTCGAATATCCCTCTCAGGGCTTTCCGGTGCCCGAGGCAGATAGTAAGATTAGCTGTGATGTTCACAAAGATGGCATGAGCATGTTAATATCAACTTTAAATAACTTGATAGAATGCAATAAATAATTACCTCTTTGACAATCTTGGATTCCCTTGGAGAGTGCTATGCAGCGAAGCAAGAGTCCTTCTTCACCGGCTCCAAATCTTAGTCCTGCAATCAGTCAAAGCACCCGCATAATTCCTAACATAACATATATCCTATCAATCAAGTCAATATACAATGAACTACTAACTTCTAGACATCTGAGCCATTCATATCATACTATGTAAATATTCAAACAATAATGACAACATTAAGCATTGAATGGACAAAACGAACACAGTTCTATTGATTTTGAAAGAAGGAGGATTACAACCATCGGTTGTACCAAGCCCTCCTCAGTCTCCCAATCTATTTTATCTCTCAAGTGAAGAAGTCCAAGTCAACAAGCCCTCTAGGAACCACTTTGACTCTTGGCCTTCACAATATAACATTATTCTCTATTCCACAAGTATGCAAAAACCTTTAGCAATCCTTCGACCTTCAATTAAGAGCCTTCAGCTCCTTCTTATAGGAGAGGGAGAAAGCCATTGTTGCCTTTCCCTTTCCACTAGTTTGGAATGGAAAAATCTTAGATGTTTCTTTAATCTCTATGATTTTTCCACCTTTGGAGTTCAGTCTTGTTATAGCAATGACCAATAATGAACTGGAGCTCTGCAGTTTCTTTTGTGAACTGACTCTCTTGTGAGGGAAAGCCGGAGATTCAAATCATTCTCCGCGGGCTTTTCCCAATTCAAAATTAAAACACGGGTAACACTTCCCTCCAGTGTAAACAGAGCGTTGCCCTAGCCACTAACGCGGACCATTCACTGATTAGCTACGTTATAACGCTCTTGTGTTGTTATAGATAGGCGTTACCCTGGCAGAAATAGGCTTAATTTAGGTCTTTGTACTCCTTCCATATTTGTCTTCTCTTCTGAGCTGATGAGGAGGTATTTTGACCTGTAACACTCTTGCATGACTCAAATGGCTGAACCACCAAATGTTTGCTTCACCCTCAAGGTGCAACACTGCAATCAAAACAACTTCTCTCTCTACTACTGGATGTAGCAGGAAAAGTGAATCCAACTTCATTCCCCAAGCTCTTGATGTACATGTGGATGACCCATCAAATGTAGGCAATAGAAATCTATTACTGCAAGGTCTTCTTGTTGGAAATTGGGTTCAACGCTCCCCGTGTGTTTCGCTACATGGACTAACTGCCTCTCGTGGATCCTAACTCTGGTGATTGTAGCAGAGACTAATGCCTGCAGGTTTTGGTCTAACAGCAATCGTGATTCCACCAAGTGGTATCAGAGCGACAGGTCTCGAGTTAGAAACTCACCCGGCTCGCGTTAGGGGGGAGATTGTTGGAAATTGGGTTCAATGCTCCCCGTGTGTTTCGCGACATGGACTAACCGCCTCTCGTGGATCCTAACTCTGGTGATTGTAGCAGAGACTAATGCCTGCAGGTTTTGGTCTAACGGCAATCGTGATTCCAACACTTCTTTCTTCTTTGAGCTAAATGAACTGAGGGAGAGTTAGATTCTCCTTGAAAGCTCTAGGTTGAGACTTATATTCTACAAGATACTCACTTAGAATCTCATGATCTAAGTGTGTAATATCCCCAAATCGGGACTACTAGCAAGGCATGCCTGAAAAACGCATTTTTTAGGAATGGCTGCTACAACTCTTGAAATCAGCCCTTTGATTCCTTACATCTGAGTATCTAAGTCCTAAATCCAAGAGGAGATCAAAAAAAAAAATCTCTTTAGGTGGGTCAAACAGATCTCCCACACCTAGGAAGGCTTGAAAACTGCCCAAAGAAGGGACTGCAACAATATGCACAAATGCTTCAGAAATAATGCAGTTCCACTGAAGCAAATCAACAGGCCAATATGGAGGCTCAAATAACAGATGTATATCATAAAATCAGATCTACATTACATCCCATACATTGTACAAGAGAAAGTAGAAGACTATACAGGAAAAATCCTCATAAATGAGGTGCTACAACCACAAGAAAACTCTGCATAAACATGACAACGTTATTTTAATGGGCTGAAGCAGTATTTTATTAACACTCAGATCTAGAGCAGATCTGTACATAAAAATATAGATCTGATTCAGATCTGTGTACAAGAAAATCCCATCTATACATTCCCCTTGGGGTTTTGTGAAAAACATGAAAGTACATGAGTAGATCTGAGATCTAGAGTTACAGATCTACAGTAATATTTAGAAATTATTGAATCATATAACAGAATAGCAGATCATATCTGAAACAAACATGGATTTGATGGCAAATCCATGGATCACCACAATGAGAGGAAGAATCCTAACACCGAAGATCTCTCCTCCAAAATGCAGACAAAACACCCTGCAACTACAAACTTGAAAATAACGCATTTCAGGGATAGAAACTGTGTTGTAGGCTCTGAGAATGATTTGGCCTGATTCCAAGGTCTAGATCTGAAGCTCCAATGATCTAGGACACTCTTTCTAATGGGATAGAAGACTTTCCCAGTGAAAAGAGAGGCTAGATATGCATAGATCTGAGAAGATCTATCTCCCACTTGCTGCAACTCACAAGGACAACCCAACCCTCAATAGGATCAGCGTTGTAGGTGTAAGGTGAAGCTTGGCCCAAGCCTGATAGTGGACAAGATAAGAAAAAATCCTCCAAGAGTTGCTCTAGGAAGGAGGTGGGATTCGCGACCAAGAACACCCAAGTGCTAAGCAGCACTATTCTTAGCTAAACAGCTAGAGAACGAGAAATTTCTAAGAAGACAAATTCTTCTAAAATAATATGTTCAACAACCTCCTTCATGTTGCCCTCCTCTTCCTTTTATAAGTTAGGAGTCTTTTCAAACCCTAAACCACTTCATCAATTTAGCTCCTTTCACATGTAGAGCCTCCATCTAGAACTATGTTGTGCCTCAAGGAGGTTCAATGCATCTAGACTGCACTGTAGATATGGTCATGGTTGACTTGGTCAAGTGATCAACCTCTTTCACACTCAAGTGTGTTTGATAAAATGGCCCAGATTTAGCCTTGTTTACATTGGGCATTGATTTATTTTGATGTTTTTAGGATTTTTACATGTCCTCCTTCACATTTTATTCATCAACATGAAAATAAAAACAAGACAAAGCAAAATTGAATATTCCCATTAGCTTGGGCTAAGTGGTAATATTACAGTCCTCCCCTCCAAAATGTTGCTTGTCCTCAAGCAACTGATAAGGTGAGTGCTGCAAAATCTCCCCTCCTTCTCTTGTGGCCTCATCCAATAGTTTCCACCATTGCTTCAAAATTCCTGCAAAAAATTCATCTCCCAATGGTTCCTCCCAAGTTTGCAAGTTTTCCTTTGGTGAATAAACCCAATGGCCTTCCTCATGAAAGAATGGGAGATCTATGTGGAAACCTTCTTGCTGTTCCATGGCCTCCTCAAGACAGAAGTGATTACTATCATGGGGAATTTCATCATCCATGAGAGACTCCCATATCCATGCTATCATCCAAATGAAATGACTCACCTCCCAGCTTGGAAATTCATAGAAAAACTCCTCCCCAATACATATGAGAGGCATGCCCAAAACAAACATATGGCTCACCTTACAAAGAAACAAGTGGTATACCATAGTGACCATATAGTACCCCATGCTCCCCTTGATGCATGTAGTGCAAAAAGTGTGGGAAACTCCTTTCCCCAAGGACAGATCCAACCAATGTTTCTTCCCTCCATCCATGTCCCAAACAAAGACAAGAACCATTTCAGAACATGGAATCAGAATTAGAGTCATGCTAGCTTCCATATGAAATAATGGAGAAGGACAATGGTCCCTCAAGTGCAACTAGCGCAGTTTTACTCCTAACTGCCTTGGAATATGATATGACAAGTGTTCTCCCCAACACTTGTTTGTTTCCCCATCCTTCTTGCATGCTTGGAGAAAGTGCATGATAGTTGGTGTAAATGAATTACACCATGAAGAGTATATCATCCCTCCAAGACCCTTCAAGGAATGGCCATAATCACCATTGTTCATAGCCCCAAGTGGCCTACGAAACCCATCAGAAATAATGCTCCCTCTTGGAGCAAAGCCCTGCACATGAGTGTTAGAAAAATACAAGCATATAGTAAACACATCATAATATTCAAAGATACAAGTCCCTCCATATACTTGTTTTACATTACTGAGGTAACTCATAGATGAGTTCCTTCTCACATTCAATGAATAAGGAAGTGTTGATGATGTCTCTTCCAGAAGCTATGTTCCTCCTCAACCAGCAAATTATCCATGCAAATCCTCATATGAGAGTGCATCTCCTTATTGAAATCTTCCCACATGAATCCTTCCAATATAGTATGACATGTTGTAATGAAACTAGTGGGTTTAGAAATCAAGATCTCATAGGTTGCATGAAGTAGTTTGTCCTTGAGTTTGGAGTTTTTAGATAAGTATATCTAACCATAGAAATGAATGACTCCATTAACTACTTTATACCTCCTATCTATCCTTTGCTCATCAAGAACCTTACATGTGAAGAGGTCCTTGGAATATTCCATCAAGATTTGGGACTCCCAATAAGGATCTAGGCTTCCCAACATTGACAGCACTGTAGAAGTCTGAAATGAAGTATCTGTCATATGATGGCTCTCCTCCTTGAAATGCTTGATGTCAAAGTCACATGTTGGAGTATTTCCAACTTTATTTTGTTGCCCCTTTTCCAGCTGATCTTGCTCAAGACAATATTGAAGTTTAGGAGAGTCATCCTCCTTCTGAAAGGTTCTCCTCCTCCAAAACTCCCACAGTTTTACTCCTGCATACAAGAATGGAAATACCTTCTTGTCATATTCAGAAATTTTCATCATATATTGGAGTATATTTTGCTGCTCCAAGGCTATGGAGTGGCCTTTTGATACCATACTCATATCAACACAGATTTCTGAATCTCTTCTTTCCAGCGCGAATATATGAGTGGAGGATAGCAAAGTCAATTTTAAGAAATTGCTTAGCTCCTCATCAAGGATTCTCAACGTTGTAGTAGCTCCTCTTAAGGTTCCCTCTTTAGAAAAATATGTTGTTGTTGCATATAGTTGAGAGAACACTTTAGCTTCCTTCCAATCAGGGGGTCTCCTTGGTGGAATGCCTCCATGCAGAGAGACATCAAGGCATAGAGCAGGATTCATAGATGTATGGACTGATTTGTCCTTGCCTTCATTGCATAGATCCTCTTGCCTTATTTGTGCATCAAAATTCAAAAAGAGAGGGGTATATTCTCCTCATCATGTGATTCTTTCCCTCCTCTTGTCCTTCTTCTATCTTCAAGATCTCACCATTTGATGGTGATGACACATGTTGCACATGGATTGTGCCATAATATCCATATGTAAGATTCTTTGGAACTTCTTGCAAGAGTGCAAGAGTTCCTCTCCTTGGAGCCATTTCTCCTTCTTCCTCTCCATGAGGATCTAAGTGTGCCCTTGTCATTACTGCACTAATATCCCCAGCCTTCTCTTCCTTGATCTTGCAAGACCCTTGGAAGTTCAAGTGATTCTCCATTTTTGGCACATCTCCTACCTTCCTCTTCATGAATAAGTTGTTGATAGAACGTTGTAGATTTGATGATATGGCTGAGAGCTCATATCCATGAGATGAGGAATTAGAACCTTCCTCATGTATAGATCTTGTAGATCTTATTGATGGATCTTCCTGTTTTTCCCTCCTCATTTCTTTGATGTCTTTTCTGATACCATGCAGAGCTTGAGATATAAGTTTTGTGAACCTCTTTTCTCCAGAAAAAAATGGTTTGCTCTAGTTTATCTTGAATATCTCCTCCTCTCCATGAGAATACTCCATAATTCTTGAATCTCACAGGCTGAGCCAAGAAATTTGCTCTGATACCACTGTAATATCCCCAAATCGGGACTGTTAGCAAGGCGTGCCTGAAAACCGCATTTTTTAGGAATGGCTGCTACAGCTCTTGAAATCATCCCTTGGATTCCTTATATATGAGTATCTAAGTCCTAAATCCAAGAGGATATCAGAAAAAAATCTCTCTAGGTGGGTTAAATAGATCTCCCACACCTAAGAAAGCTTGAAAACTGCCCAAAGAAGGGACTGCAGCAATATGCACAAACTGCTTCAGAAATAACGCAGTTCCACTGAAGCAAAGTAGTAGGCCAATATGGAAGCTCAAAGAACAGATGTATATCAACAAATCAGATTTACATTATAGCTCATACATTGTACAAGAGAAATTAGAAGACTATACAGGAAAAATCTTTAGAAATGAGGTGCTACAACCATAAGAAAACTCTACATAAACCTGATAGCATTATTTTAATGGGTTTTTTATAGCATCATTTTTCACCCTCATGTGATTCATGACTGTCTTTATGGATTTGGGCACCCATTCCCACAGACTTGAACAAAATTCATTAAAAAACAGTGTTAAAAATCCCATACGCGGTTATGCCCAGACTTTTCCGCGTGTATATGCGAGTCCACATGTACTTTTCAGTGTATGCCATTAAAATCATTAAAAATATATATATAAATTCCCTATTTTCGGGTTGGGTTGATGGTTACTCCAGTAGTTCAACCACCCCAGTACGTGGCCAACTGTTTCCAACTGGTTGAAACTACTTTGAGGGCATATAAAATCCCCTCATGTGCATGGCCTAAGGGAGAGAGAAATTTTATTGACATTATCCTCTGTTGGAATCCCAATTCAAGTCTGAATTCCCGTGCCTCCTGCACTTTCCCAGATTTATACAGGAAACCCTTGTTTCCTGGAGATGTTCATCCATTTATATGCCATCTCGAGTGCACAAGTCTTGAAAGTATCTTAGCGAGGCAAGGGCAGGACGGATCTGGACGACGGTTTGTTCGAAGATCGTGGAAGGATTCAGATGATCTCTCCACTCTTTATTTATGTACATGTTGTTCGTAATAATGAAGAACCATCTTGTTCTTGAACTTATGTGTTAATATCTATTTGCATATGTGAAAATATTGATTATTAAGTATTCATTATGGTTTATATAATGTTTCACATGAATTACACTAACGTTTAGGAGAAATATATGTTGTACAACTAGGTTTCCATGCACGTTCTTTCTTGTTTTCCAGGTTAAGGAGGAAGAAGGGTTGCTAGGGGTTTGGACCCCGCGGGATCTACATCAAACGTAGGACTACGAGTGAGTTTTGCTATCGTTGTTATCAAGTTTTTAGCATTCAAGTATGGTTGTGTGTGAGTCCTTCTGAATAGCATGCCCTTATCTGTGGAGGTTTTGACCCAATAAACCTCTAGGGTGTTTTTCCCCGAAACAGAACTGGCGACTCCACTAGGGAGTCGCGTATACGCAGGTTTCCTTTAACACAGTCGCATATGCACGCTTGTTTCAAAACTGTCAAGTAGCGTATGCATGGGTGAATTTTGAAATTTTTGATTTCTTGGCTTTTTAGTTTTGTCTGCCTGTGGAGACCTGTTCTTGCAGTGTCTTTGTATCCTTTGGATTGTGTTGAAAGTGGTCATTGGTATTTTTCTCTCTTGTTTGGTTGGAAAACTAGCTTATCTGGCAAAATTTGTTTCTTGTGCTTGCATTTCTGGTTCGAGTACCAAGATCTCTTCTTGGAGATTCTTGGTTGTTCTGCTTCATCAGGATAGAGAGCTTTTGCTCATTTACTCTTTCCTACTTTTGTGTCTTGCTTTGCGCTTCGATTTTTGCCTTCTTTCGGTTCGTTTTCTTGAGTTCAGTTGACTAGGTCTTATTGCAACTTTTGAAGAGTCTTTCTTGGTTCTTTGAAGTTTTTGTTTGCTGCAAGGTTGTACTATTATTCTAGGCTGAGTGACTGAGTTTCTTGTCTTCTTTGGCTCATATAAATCTTGCTACTAAAGTAGCCTTATAAGATTTGGAGTGTTTTGAAGTTTTGCTTGAAGTTCAGAGTTGTTTGGCTTGAAATTTGATAGTTTTCTTGGTCTCTTAGAGCTCTTCCTTTTTATAAAATTCAAAAGCTCAAAAAACATTTTGTTTTGTCATTTGTTTTTGTTTTGCATTTTTGTTTTTGTTTTGTTACATATTTTGAAGCTTTGTTGAGATTTCTTGCCTTTAGTTTTTGACTTGATTTTTGGAAAGGAATTGTCATTGGTTTCTTCCTCTTGTTTCAAGCGATTTTGGTGTCTTTATACTAAGAGTTTCCGATTTTGGGAACTAGCTTTGTGGACTACCAAAAAAGAGTTAAAACTGAAGGATCTTTGGGAAATTTCTCTCTGCTTTAGTAGATTTTGCATCTTGGAATTTGCATGCTCTTAGTGATTTGCATCAGATGCACTTAAGCATTTAGTCATTTTCATAGTTTTTGTGAGTGTGAAGTTTTTTATCTGAAAAGAAAAAAATATTTTAGTCTCGTAGAACCTTTGTAGAAATTTCTTTTCATCGAAAGGCAATTACTGCATTTGCATGTAGTTTGGTTTTTATTAATTTCTTTTCTGCATCAAAAACACCACGAGTTTCATTTCTATATCCCTTTGACTTAATATAACAGCCGATTAAAATAAGCGTTATAATTTAAAAGCAACTAGCAAGTTTTGTTAAGTGTCATACACCAAATAGCTAGGTTGTAGGGCCTTGGATTAGGTGAGTGGAGAGTTAACTCTCCAAGGCTGCTCAAACAAAACATAGAAGTTGATTAATTGAGCGAAATCCAACTCCGTTAGGTGGACCGGGAAAGCTCTCCTCCAGAGAGTCAAGCGCGAGGGGAAGTGAAGGCTGAGAAGAGAGATACCCCCTCTCTGATTTGTTGGATCTAACCTCAAGACCGTTCCGCCCAGCTTTTGACACGGATTGGTGCACATAGTTGCCACTCCTAGGTTCCACATAGGTGACTGCGCGGGGGAATACTCGTGGTACCTGAGGCAAACGTCATATCACTTTAAGCAGTACTTCTGGGGGGTGCCCTTGCGAAGCTTGGGTACTTGTGCCGGCAAAGGCTGTCGTTAGGAGGTCGGCGTAACTGTTTCTTTTACCTTCGCTAGTAGGCCTGGGCCGTAATTATCCCAGACTACTTTCGGGAGGTCCTTTTCTTCGCTTTCTTGTATTTTGGTGTTCGGTCCTAATCACTCGGAGCGGAAATACTTGGAGGTTGTTTGATTGATTGTATCTCAGGGATTTTTTGTAGTGAGTGCTCTTTGCTCTTAGCTTGCCTAGCTTTATATTTTTTTTAGTCTAATTAAAATTTGTTAAAGTGGTTGATCAAGTGCCTTGTCAATCGAGGAGAATCTGGGGGTTATCTCCCGAGAGTCCAGAGCCTTCTTCAAGAAGGTGTAGGAGTAATTTAGCAGGTGAGTATCACCCCGTGGCATCTGACGCAGTGGAGAGAGATCCTCCACAAGGGATTGAAGGTTTCATAGCTGGTTCTGGTGTTTGTTCCGAGAGGAGCGCTCCGCTCACCTCGAGAGTTTTATTTTCGCAGGAAGAAGAAGTATAAGTAGAGGAAGTGTCTCAACTTTCTGAGTCACTTCCATCTCCTCTTCCTCCTGATTATCCATTCGTTGTTGAATACATCGGACCCGAGTCAGGGAGACCAGATGATCCTCCGTATTATTCATACCTTTTGATGGCCACGACTGGGAACGCGGCTTCTGATATGAGTGCTGCAGGCATTCAGACTCCTGCTTCTGTTGAAGGAGGAGGCACTATTGCTATATCTTCGATTGCTTATAGTACTGCTATGTTTGGCTCTAGTTTCACCCAAGCACATGCTTCTCATTCTGGTCCCTTTTGTTTTGGAATGCCCACTAGTGGGATTCCTTCTTTTTCCTTTTCCGCTACTGCAGCTGGTTCTACACTCATGTCTTCCATGGCTAGTGGATCAGCTTCTTTTTAGGGGTTCCCCTTCAGAACTGGGCATATTCCTAGTTCAAATCCTTCTTTAGGGTCCTTTCCGTTCACTTCACAGACTCAGATTTTCAACCCTTGGTCTGGAGGTCAGAATTCGACCACTTTTATACGTTGGAACCCTGTATTCACCACAGCGGGGGCAGGGAATCAGTTTTACGCTGGTCACCAAGGGAATACTTCTTTCCCTTCGTCGAGTGCTTATCAGAAATTTTCTCCTCTTTCTAATGCCTGGAACCCCTATCAGGGGCTTTCCTCTTCATTTCATACTTCAACAGGGGGAACTGGTCCGGTCTTTGGCAACTCTGCGTTGGGAGGAGGTTCTTCTCCTTTTTCTACGAGTTCTTTTTGGCAACCTGGTTCCTTATCAAATCCAGGGTATTATTTTCAGAATGTAGGGAATTCATCCCATCAAGGATGGAATCCTCAGGCTCCACCTCGTTTACCTTTTCTGGCAATGTTAAACTTGCCAGATCTGTCGAAATTGATGAATGATCCGATCCAGTACAGTCCAGGGTGGCCTACGGTTCCCACCAAACTTCCTTCAGAAATTCCAAAGTTTGAAGGTAAGAATGGAGAAGATCTGGTTGATCACATCACCACCTTCCATTTATGGTGCTCTTCTAACTCCCTGATCGATGATTCGATTAGGTTGAGATTGTTTCACCGCACCCTAACTGGAAACGCTGCCAAATGGTATATTGAGCTAACTGGGGGAAGTTTTTCTATATTTGGAGAAATGGCTGTTACATTTCTAAATCATTTCCAGTTGCCTGTCTGTTATGACGCCGGAACTGAACTCCTAGCTAATTTTAAACAGGACGACGCAACCCACATTTCTGACCATATTCAGGAATGGAGGAGAAGGAAGAGGCTTATTAAAGCTCATATTCCAGGTGAATTCATTTTGGAATGGTTTCTGAAATCTCTGCAGTCAGACATTTCTAAAGATGTATCCCTGTCTCGGGCATTTTCTGAGGAGCAGGCCATTTTTAGGGCCCAGTAGTTGGAACTGATATATTCTCAGTCTAGGGTCATCCATAAATATTTTCCCAATGCTCCTCGCTCCAAATTATATTTATCCAAAACTAAGCCTGGTCCTCATGGTGATGGACTTATTGGGTCGATAAATAGTGGTGCAGCTAGCCTGCTTACTCAATTGCATCAGTTGTCTTTGCAATCTGCTCCTTCTGGTCAGGCTGTACCAGCTGAGTCATCGCCTTCCCAATCTTTGTCAATAAATGCTCTCCAAACTTCCGATCCCAAAGGAAATCAACAATCTGAAGGGAAGAATAAAGGACGGAATAATAAGAAAAAGGGCAAGAATGGGAAGGGTAATGCGAATAAAACTAACAAGCATGTTGGTGAGGGTCCAAAGGAAAAAAAGAAAGTGAAGTTTCCATGCAAGTTGTGTGCTGGAGACCATCTTACACACCTTTGCCCTAAAATTCAGGATGCGCAGCGCTTGTTAGCTCAGTAGGGTTCTTCCAATTCCCAGGCTGTGTTGACAAACCCTTTTTGGATGCAGGGACACCTCTGCAATCCCAAAATCTTTATACATTGTTCATATACAAATGCATTTCCATAACTGCCCATATAAAAAATCCAAATCCGGCAATTTCACAACTCATTTATGTGCAGAAGCTTTTCACATATACATGGTTCAACTACAACCAATTATTTAAACTCAGAATTATGTTAATTTTTTTACCTTATTTATAATCGGACTGATAACATCCGCACCATATCCACATTCCCTTTCATTAAACACTCTTCTTCGACATCGATATACAAAATTGGATCATCGATTCAATAATCTCTACACATAAATGTAGACTCAAATTTTGCGCTGGGCATTGACATTCAACAATAATTCAATTTATCTGGAAAACAGAGGTTGAGCCATCGATTCATCAAATCGAATCTGGAATCGATTAAATTGAACAATGCATTCAGATGCTAATTAAACCAGTCTCATACCTATTCCTCAATCGACTTACCAGTACCACTTACAACTCTGGCACCTCACCTTTCAGCAGTTGATTTCTGTTCTGGATCAGCATTCACGTTTTATCGTTCCTAACTGTAACTTTATTCCAATACGTGTGCTAACTCTGTAATAAAATCTCCATCGTTGTCCCTTATGAAGCCCTACAGCTTCATATCCACTGTGCATTGTGTTTATTCCAGCGCTATTAATCAAAACCAATGCCAGTTCTTCAACTTTTAAATTCAGATCCCGCATTACTGTGTGGATCTGTGCGGCCTCTCCAGCACGTGAAAATCTCGGTTCAACATAAAATTAACATTTCACATCCGGTTTTGAAACGATGCGATGATCAGTCGGCGATCGGAGATCGCTGTGGATCGACACCACCTCTAGCAGTCTTTGAGACATCCACGGACCCGATTCCAATTCAAACAATATTTTTAACATTTCACATCTGAGTCTATTTTTATATGTAGCAACATAAACGATTCTCCAATGCGAAACGATATGAAACACTTCTGATCCGATCAAATAGATTTACCGGACCCGATGTAGTATACAAATCAGTTGATATCGTTTTAAACCCGCTCAAAGATTCCACTAAGTGGAATTTGCCAATTTCCTGTGTTGATGACTTTACAGTTTTCCATCTCCATAAAACCATGTGAGCTTCCACCGATTCCAATCGGTTTAATAACACAGAGCATGTGAATTCAAACCGGGATTTCATCAATGTTCCCACCTATTCGATTTCAACCCTGCGCCTTTGACACACCTTAAAATTATTCAAATGGGAATTTAACAACTTCGCTCTACTATTTGGTTTCAAACTATTCTGTATTTCTAATTCTGTGTCAAAGCTCCCATAATAATGTTACAGATCGACATAAAAGTCATCGACTCACCCAATACGCCAATTTTACTATTACAATCAATTACGCAGACATACAATTTTCAAGTCTATACAAATTGTCATTCGATTGGCACAAAACATAATTACATTCATAACATTCAGGAAAACAAAACAGAGCCTCGCCTTGGAAAATTGCTCCAAGGAAAGAACACTGTTACACACTCTCACACTCTCTCAAATCTGAGCTTTCTCTCCTCTCTTCAAACCTCTACGAAGAGTCTCCTCCTTATTACAATTTTCACTATATTTTATCCACTAATTCCTCTAACAATAGATAATGTAATCTCCTATCATTAAAAATCAAACAGAAATCTTCTATTTCGTTGCTTTCAAGCACACCTAGACTAACAACTATTATCTCTACATTTAAATAAGATAATCTCTTATTTATTACAATAACAAACTATTTGAGGAATCAAACCTCCTCATTAAATCTAATTTTGACCAGACGGTTAATGAATTTATCCTATTTTAGCCACACCATGTGACCATTTCATCACATTGGCAGCTGGGTCTAGATGCTCTGCATAGGACTCCCAAAGTTTAAATTAATCATGATCTCTGATCATGCATTTTACAATTTGTGTCCTCCTGGATCCCCATACTTGATTTGATAGTACGTTCTTGATTGCTGACATTGTTTTCCCTCACTTGTACCATTTCTTCACAATCTCTCTCCACTTTTCTTCTTTTTGTCTTGTTGGTTTTAAGATATTTCTTAGTACTGAGTTTTACAACTCCTTGGTATACTTTGTCCATTTCACTTCTTATGTGCTGAATACTATTCTCTTGCATCTGATTGTGTTCTTGAATTAGAAAATCATAATCTTTGTGCCAATAATCTTCCATATACATTTCTGAAATGTACAAATGCCTTTTCTCAGGTTTTTCTTCTGGTTTCTCATTCATGACTTCATCATTCCTTGCTTCAAATTCCAACATACCTTCCATTAATCCGATCTGTTCTTCTTGGTTCAGATTGACTTTACATTTCCCTTTTCCTGCATGTAAATATTCATCAAAATTAATCAACTCAATAAACACAAATGCTTTACCTGGCTTCCTCATCAAAATATTCGACTTATACCACAAATCTGCCCTCTCATCTGGAAGTTCTCTCAAAAGTTCTGCCTGAAATTTTGCACCGATCTTCCTCAGGAATCATTATCGTAATATCTATCTTTAATCTTTCTTTACTACGGCTTTCTTCAAAGACAGGTGATCTTCAATGACTCAATGTATCCTTTGAATTCAAAAATTCTTTTCCATCCTCCTTATTCTGCATATGACTATGAGTAGTCATTTCTTCAACAGTCTTCAATAACTGTTTGTCTTTCCTCAAGTCAATGGACCTGCAAACACACAACAACCTTCAGTTTTCAAAATACAATACCTTTCATTTTCTTTTGATGCTTCAAGCACCAATCCTCCACCATAGATCTTTTGGATTTCAGCGGATCCTTCTTGCAGTGACTTCAAATCAATATGAATTTGTTCAAGTTTCCTGAACTCATTCATCAGCTTGCCATTTAACCTCTGTTGCAATAGCTTCCACTTCACCTTTTTCTTCAGTCTCCATCTGTATCTTCGGTCTTCACTTGTCTTTCTTTGTATTGTCAGACCAATTTCTGGTTCTTCATTCTGCTGCCAGTTTCTATACTTCTGCAATTTGATGCCTTCCTCAAATTCACTCTCACGTAGCTGATCATTCCTTCCAAATTTCTGGTTACTTCCATATTCATCTTGCTGAGTTAATATTTCTGTCTCCTTCATGCCTCTGAGAACATAACTTCCTTGTTGCTCCTGACCTTGCATTTCACCTTCAAATAATCGCTGCTCAATTTCTCTAATTTCAGCATCATATTTACTAATGCTGTCTTCCACACCTTTTCCTCCATCAGGTTCTATAAGCTTCGTTTCTCCTTTGGGTTCCTCGAGTAATCTCTCCAAGAATTCTATCTCCTTGTGAAATCTCTCCAGCAGATCATCACAATTTCCATTCTCATCTTCATTCTTTTCTTGGCAATCCTCCTGAGTTAACCTGCTTTCTATATCATCATGTTGCAAGCATCTTTCATCAATTCCATTAAACAAATTCATTGGTTTACCTTCTTGTATTTCCACTATGGAATTGTCTTTAGACTTCTGGCCTATATCAACCTCATCTGACTGTTTCACACCAAACAGGATTTCATCTATGAACTCCTTATGTTTCAATAGATCAGCGCCTTCTTCCTCTAAAAGGGATTCACCATCATACTTTACCTCAAGAGCTTCATTCCTGGTTGTGACAATTTCATCAAGTTGTCCATCATCCTCTGCATATCCTGCAAACATACACAAACTATAAGAATCAAAATCACAAGGCTTCATTGCCTCATCTGCTTCCTTTGTCAACATATCTTCGAATTGTTCTGAACTCTGCCAATAGTCCATGAGATCTTCAGCTGACCTCTCATTATCCTCTTCCCCTAACATTTCACCTTGTTCTGGTCTGCAAATGGAAACTTCCAATTCTACCTCTGCTTCTCTGAGTTTCTCTGATTCCTCTTGAGCACTCAATATCTGCTCAATCTTTTTCCATTCTTCTACTATCTCTAACTTCACTTGCTGATTTCTCATTTCCCGTAGCCTTTGCCATTTTACTCTTTTCCTCATGGTCCAAACACTTTTCTGCAGCATCTTCATCAATATTCCAATCTGGAAATCTATCTCAGCTTTCTCTCGGTCAAACTCTTCTTGACTCATCCTCATGCCATTTGCTTTGGCATCTTCCCTTCTGCTGTGGCTTCTTTGTGAACTTCTGCTATGACTATCTGTAGTCATTTTCTGCTCCTCTCTTTCCATGAGCTCCTCGCACCTCTGCAACAAACCTCTGTAACAGTAAGTCCTTCTTACTGCAATCTTACCTCACTAAGCTCTCCTCACTCAGTATTTTGGTAAGCACGATCCCCTATCTGGAATCTTCTCCTGAGCAACACCTTTGCTCTCTCTAGGCTTCTGCAATCTCTCACTCTCTCTTTCGAAGACACTTCAATTGTCCTCTCTGTCCAATCTCTTGTTGGATTCTACAGGTTCACTGCCAATTCTTCTTTTAAGAACGCATCTGGTTCTTCTCTCACAACTTCTCTTGATTTATATTTACATGCGTCTTCAATTCAGGGGCAGCTCCCCGTGCCAAAATTGATGCAGGGCAAACCTCTGCAATCCCAGAATCTTTATACACTGTTCTTATACAAATGCATTTCCATAACTGCCCATATAAAAATTACAAATCCGCAATTTCACAAAGCTTTTATACGCAGAAGCTTTTCACATATACATGGTTCAAACTACAACCAATTATTTATACTCAGAACTCTGTAAATTTGTTTACCTTCTTTGTAATTGAACTGATAGCATCCGCACCATATCCACAGTCCATTTCATTAAACACTCTTCTTCGACATCGATATCCAACATTGGATCATCGATTCAATAATCTCTACACAGAAATGTAGACTCAAATTTTGCACTGGGCATTGACATTCAACAATAATTCAATTTATCCGGCAAACAGAGGTTGAGCCATCGATTCATCAAATCGAATCTGGAATCGATTAAATTGAACAATGCATTCAGATGCTAATTAAACCAGTCTCATACATATTCCTCAATCGACTTACCAGTACCACTTACAACTCTGGCACCTCACCTTTCAGCAGTTGATTTCTGTTCTGGATCAGCATTCACGTTTTATCGTTCCTAACTGTAACTTTATTCCAATACGTGTGCTAACTCTATAATAAAATCTCCATCGTTGTCCCTTATGAAGCCCTACAGCTTCATATCCATTGTGCGCTGCGTTTATTCTAGCGCTATTAATCAAAACCAATGCCAGTTCTTCAACTTTTAAATTCAGATCCCGCATTACTGTGTGAATATGTGCGGCCTCTCCAGCACGTGCAAATCTCGTTTCAACATAAAATTAACATTTCACATCCGGTTTTGAAACGATGCGATGATCAGTCGGCGATCGGAGATCGCTGTGGATCGACACCACCTCCAGCAGTCTTTGAGACATCCACGGACCCGATTCCAATTCAAACAATCTTTTTAACATTTCGCGTCCGAGTCTATTTTTATATGTAGCAACATAAACGATTCTCCGATGCGAAACGATATGAAACACTTCTGATCCGATCAAATAGATTTACCGGACCCGATGTAGTATACAAATCAGTTGATATCGTTTTAAACCCACTCAAAGATTCCACTAAGTGGAATTTTCCAATTTCCTGTGTTGATGACTTTACAGTTTGCCATCTCCATAAACGTGTGAGCTTCCACCGATTCAAACGGTTTAATAACACGGATCATGTGAATTCAATAGAGTTTCATCAATGGCCCACCTATTCGATTTCAACCTTGCGCCTTTGACACACCTTAAAATTATTCAAATGGGAATTTACAACTTCACTTTCTACTATTTGGTTTCAAAATGCATTTCTATATTTATAATTCCATGTCAAAGCTCCCATAATAATGTTCTGAATCGACATAAAATTCATCGACTCACCCAATACGCCAATTTTACTATTACAATCAATTACGCAGACATACAATTTTCAAGTCTATACAAATTGTCATTCGATTGGCACAAAACATAATTACATTCATAACGTTCAGGAAAACAAAATAGAGCCTCGCCTTAGCAAATTGCTCCAAGGAAAGAACATTGTTACACACTCTCACACTCTCTCAAATCTGAGCTTTCGCTCCTCTCTTCAAACCTCTACGAAGAGTCTCCTCCTTATTACAATTTTCACTATATTTTATCCACTAATTGCTCTAACAATAGATAATGTAATCTCCTATCATTAAAAATCAAACAGAAATCTTCTATTTCGTTGCTTTCAAGCACACCTAGACTAACAACTATTATCTCTACATTTAAATAAGATAATCTCTTATTTATTACAATAACAAACTATTTGAGGAATCCAACCTCCTCAGTAAATCTAATTTTGACCGACAGTTAATGAATTTCACTCTATTTTAGCCACAACATGTGACCATTTCATCACATTGCTGGCTAGGTCTAGATGCTCCTGCATCAGACTCCCAAAGTTTAAATTAATCATGATCTCCTGATCATGCATTTCTGGTTTGTGTCCTCCTGGATCCCATACTTGATTTGATAGTCTGTTCTTGATTACTGCTGTTGTTGTTTTTCCCTCACCTGTACCATTTCTTCCAGCCAATCTCCCTTTCTTCTTTTGTCCTGTATTGGTTTTACTGGAATGTTGTAGTATGAGTTTCCATAACTCATCCAATTCTTTGTCCATATTACTTCTCATGTGTTGAATACTATTCTCTTGCCACTGATTGTGTTCTTGAATTTGAATCTCATGATCTCTATACCAATATCCTTCCATATACATTTCTAAAATGTACAAATGCCTTTTCCCAGGTTCTTCTTCTGGTTTCTCATTCATGACTTCATCATTCCTTGCTTCAAATTCCAGCATACCTTCCATTAATCCAATCTGTTCTTCTTGGTTCATATTGACTTCACATTGCCCTTCTCCTGCATGTAAATCTTCATCAAAATTAATCAACTCAATAGACAAAAATGCTTTACCTAGCTTCCTCATCAAAATATTTGACTTATACCACAAATCTGCCATCTCATTTGGAAGTTCTCTCAAAATTTTTGCACGATCTTCACTCACTGCATTGTCCGTAATATCTATCTTTAATCCTTCTTTACTCTGGCTTTCTTCAAGATCAATGATCTTCAATGACTCAATGTATCCTTTGAATTCAAAAATTCTTTTTCCATCCTCCTTATTCTGCATATGACTATGAGTAGTCATTTCTTCAACAGTCTTCAATAACTGTTTGTCTTTCCTCAAGTCAATGGACCTGCAAACACACAACAACCTTCAGTTTTCAAAATACAATACCTTTCATTTTCTTTTGATGCTTCAAGCACCAATCCTCCACCATAGATCTTTTGGATTTCAGCGGATCCTTCTTGCAGTGACTTCAAATCAATATGAATTTGTTCAAGTTTCCTGAACTCATTCATCAGCTTGCCATTTAACCTCTGTTGCAATAGCTTCCACTTCACCTTTTTCTTCAGTATCCATCTGTATCTTCGGTCTTCACTTGTCTTTCTTTGTATTGTCAGACCAATTTCTGGTTCTTCATTCTGCTGCCAGTTTCTATACTTCTGCAATTTGATGCCTTCCTCAAATTCACTCTCACGTAGCTGATCATTCCTTCCAAATTTCTGGTTACTTCCATATTCATCTTGCTGAGTTAATATTTCTGTCTCCTTCATGCCTCTGAGAACATAACTTCCTTGTTGCTCCTGACCTTGCATTTCACCTTCAAATAATCGCTGCTCAATTTCTCTAATTTCAGCATCATATTTACTAATGCTGTCTTCCACACCTTTTCCTCCATCAGGTTCTATAAGCTTCATTTCTCCTTTGGGTTCCTCGAGTAATCTCTCCAAGAATTCTATCTCCTTGTGAAATCTCTCCAGCAGATCATCACAATTTCCATTCTCATCTTCATTCTTTTCTTGGCAATCCTCCTGAGTTAACCTGCTTTCTATATCATCATGTTGCAAGCATCTTTCATCAATTCCATTAAAAAAATTCATTGGTTTACCTTCTTGTAGTTCCACTATGGAATTGTCTTTAGACTTCTGGCCTATATCAACCTCATCTGACTGTTTCACACCAAACAGGATTTCATCTATGAACTCCTTCTGTTTCAATAGATCAGCGCCTTCTTCCTCTAAAAGGGATTCACCATCATACTTTACCTCAAGAGCTTCATTCCTGGTTGTGACAATTTCATCAAGTTGTCCATCATCCTCTGCATATCCTGCAAACATACACAAACTATAAGAATCAAAATCACAAGGCTTCATTGCCTCATCTGCTTCCTTTGTCAACATATCTTCGAATTGTTCTGAACTCTTCCAGTAGTCCATGAGATCTTCCGCTGACCTCTCATTATCCTCTTCCCCCAACATTTCACCTTGTTCTGGTCTGCAAATGGAGACTTCCAATTCTACCTCTGCTTCTCTGAGTTTCTCTGATTCCTCTTGAGCACTCAATATCTGCTCAATCTTTCTCAATTCTTCTACTATCTCTAACTTCACTTGCTGATTTCTCCTTTCCCGTAGTCTTTGCCATTTTACTCTTTTCCTCATGGTCCAAACACTTTTCTGCAGCATATTCATCAATATTCCAATCTGGAAATCTATCTCAGCTTTCTCTCGGTCAAACTCTTCTTGACTCATCCTCATGCCATTTTCTTTGGCATCTTCCCTTCTGCTGTGGCTTCTTTGTGAACTTCTGCTATGACTATATGTAGTCATTTTCTGCTCCTCTCTTTCCATGAGCTCCTCGCACCTCTGCAACAAGCCTCTGCAATAGTAATTCCTCCTTACTGCAACCTTACCTCACTAAGCTCTCCTCACTCAGTCTTTTGGTAAGCACGATCCCCTATCTGGAATCTTCTCTTGAGCAACACCTTTGCTCCCTCTAGGCTTCTGAAATCTCTCACTTTCTCTTTCGAGAACACTTCAATTGTCCTCTGTCCAATCTCTTGTTGGATTCTTCAGGTTCACTGCCACTTCTAAGGACTTTCCTTATTCTGCTTTTTAAGAACGCATCTGGTTCTTCTTTCACAACTTCTCTTGATTTATATTTCTGTCGTCTTCAATTCAACAGAACCTGGCTCTGATACCAAAATGATGCAGGGACACCTCTGCAATCCCAGAATCTTTATACACTGTTCATATAAAAATGCATTTCCATAACTGCCCATATAAAATATCCAAATCCGACAATTTCACAACTCATTTATGCGCAGAAGCTTTTCACATATACATGGTTCAACTACAACCAATTATTTAAACTCAGAATTTTGTTAATTTGTTTACCTTCTTTATAATCGGACTGATAGCATCCGCACCATCTCTGCATTCCCTTTCATTAAACACTCTTCTTCGACATCGATATCCAACATTGGATCATCGATTCAATAGTCTCTACACAGAAATGTAGACTCAAATTTTGCGCTGGGCATTGACATTCAAAAATAATTAAATTTATCCGGAAAACAAAGGTTGAGCCATCGATTCATCAAATTGAATCTGGAATCGATTAAATTGAACAATGCATTCAGATGCTAATTAAACCAGTCTCACACTATTCCTTAATCGACTTACCAGTACCACGTACAACTCTGGCACCTCACCTTTCAGCAGTTGATTTCTGTTTTGGATCAGCATTCACGTTTTATCGTTCCTAACTGTAACTTTATTCCAATACGTGTGCTAACTCTATAATAAACTCTCCATCGTTGTCCCTTATGAAGCCCTACAGCTTCATATCCACTGTGTGCTGCGTTTATTCCAGCACTATTAATCAAAACCAATGCCAGTTCTTCAACTTTTAAATTCAGATCCCGCATTACTGTGTGGATCTGTGCGGCCTTTCCAGCACGTGCAAATCTCGGTTCAACATAAAATTAACATTTCACATCCGGTTTTGAAATGATGCGATGATCAATCTGCGATCGGAGATCGCTGTGGATTGACACCACCTCCAGCAGTCTTTGAGACATCCACAGACCCGATTCCAATTCAAACAATCTTTATAACATTTCGCGTCCGAGTCTATTTTTATATGTAGCAACATAAATGATTCTCCGATGCAAAACGATATGAAACACTTCTGATCCGATCAAATAGATTTACCGGACCCGATGTAGTATACAAATCAGTTGATATCGTTTTAAACCCACTCAAAGATTCCACTAAGTGGAATTTTCCAATTTCCTGTGTTGATGACTTTACAGTTTGCCATCTCCATAAAACCGTGTGAGCTTCCACCGATTCCAATCGGTTTAATAACACAGATCATGTGAATTCAAACCGGGATTTCATCAATGTTCCCACCTATTCGATTTCAACCTTGCGCCTTTGACACACCTTAAAATTATTCAAATGGGAATTTAACAACTTCACTCTACTATTTGGTTTCAAACTGTTCTATATTTATAATTCCATGTCAAAGCTCCCATAATAATGTTACAGATCGACATAAAATTCATCGACTCACCCAATACGCCAATTTTACTATTACAATCAATTACGCAGACATACAATTTTCAAGTCTATACAAATTGTCATTCGATTGGCACAAAACATAATTACATTCATAACGTTCAGGAAAACAAAATAGAGCCTCGCCTTGGCAAATTGCTCCAAGGAAAGAACATTGTTACACACTCTCACACTCTCTCAAATCTGAGCTTTCGCTCCTCTCTTCAAACCTCTACGAAGAGTCTCCTCCTTATTACAATTTTCACTATATTTTATCCACTAATTGCTCTAACAATAGATAATGTAATCTCCTATCATTAAAAATCAAACAGAAATCTTCTATTTCGTTGCTTTCAAGCACACCTAGACTAACAACTATTATCTCTACATTTAAATAAGATAATCTCTTATTTATTACAATAACAAACTATTTGAGGAATCCAACCTCCTCAGTAAATCTAATTTTGACCGACAGTTAATGAATTTCACTCTATTTTAGCCACAACATGTGACCATTTCATCACATTGCTGGCTAGGTCTAGATGCTCCCCTGCATCGAGAAAACATATGTAACTTCGCCCTAGAATAATTTGGATAAATGAAGGCCCACGGGATGAAGGTCATAAACACTTGAGTACCATGGATCCATGGTTTTATTTAGCTAGGGAGGCCACTCCCACGCTTCACCACTTATTATACCATAAAGCTTCGTAATTTTAGTTGTAGAGAAGCCCGCAACTAGATGCGGTGGAAAGCCATTGAAACAAGGTGAACCTTGTTGAATTGTAGTACCACCTATGTGCAAGAGGGAGGGAACGACCTAAATCTGCATGCACCATTTGCTTCCCATTTGACATGCAATAAATATTGATATGTTTGCCCTATCTATTCATGCTTCCAAGGAGTGCTACGATATTTAAGGTTGAGAGGTCAATAATTATAAAGTATTAGTGGGAGAGTAAAATAATTTTAGGGGGACGAGGTGTCATGGGATGCCTCTCCACCCACGAGACTATGTTTATCTTATTTTTCCATCTTAGATGTTACAATCTTGGTTTTCTTAGTGATTTTCCTCCGTATTTTGATGTCTCAACACATGAAAAAAGGAGTTTTGCATATAGCCATCTAGAATCCCGACCATTCTTTGAAGAATTATCTAGAGATCATTTTCTTTTGGAATTTTTTTTTATGGAGGTGCTTTGGAGCGAAATAAGAGAGTCTCCCAAAATCATGAGGTTAGTAGGATGCAAATATTTAGCTGGAGTTACTCCTAGTAGAAGTCCATACAACTCTACCCAATTGTTAGTCATGGGATCTAATCCACAAGAGTATTTCATTTCAAGAATTCCATCGAGACTAAGAATAATCCCTCCCCCTCTTATCACCCCTCATTAGTGTATCATTATTATTATATTTTTTTTATTTTCATTGTCATTATTGTATCATTTTTTTCTAATAATATTAATAAATGATATTTTATGAAATATATATGGAAATTTTGTTAAAATATTAACGTTATTTTGTCGAGGGGCACTCTCCTACCTAGTATGTAGGAAATTTTTGTAATCTATTGTCCTATAACTTAGTCAAATTACATTAAAAAAAATAGGAAAATAACAACAATAATAATAAAATTTAAATTGAGGTAAAATAGTCAATTTACTATTGGCAATTTTTTGGGCTCTATGTTTTAATGACTCATGGTTTTTTTCAATATGTTGTAGCTACTACAACCCCCATCCAAAATTTTTGGCCTATACTAAATTTTGGAGCCTCCTTGGTCTTTTTTCATTGTTGTCACAAACTTTGAAGTTCATTTCATTGGTTTCCTCACATCGTTATGATCCCTTTCGCAAGATAGGAAAAGTGTCGTCTTTGGCATAATGGTTGTCATGTTGCATGCATGAGATTTTCATAATGGTTCTAAGAGGTCCCCTCTATGTAAATGAGTTGTTGTAACCTTTTTTTGTATCCATCACACTCATTTATAAATGTTTGAGCATTGTCACACGAGTCATCATAAAGCCAATTTTTGGTGTTGCACTTGTCACAATCGGTCGTAGTGTTGTCACACGGAGGGAAATGTTTTGTTTGAATTTCATGGATGATATGTGTTGTTTGAATCATCTAAATATGCTAAGTGTGTGATCTTAGTAAAATTCATCACAGTTCACGAATCTCACCGAAATCCCGCATTTAGCCATTTTTTGGAAAACTTCCCGACCAAGAAACCTAGCTTCACCCTCGCCTTCCCCGAGTTACACACTTCATAGTCTCGGTCCCTATGACCTTGCTTCTTGGAACTATGTATTGCATGGTATTTTATTCCCTAGACTACTCCGTTGTACAATTTTTTGTGACCAAGACATGACCGTGACATTCGAATTGCGTAGTCATGGCCTCCAGACCCCACCTTGAACTCGCACACTTCACAACTTAACGACACAAGCGAACCCCCCTACGCCTTAGGACTATGCACTTTGCGATCACCGATGCATCCTTGACCTATTGAACTATGCAATAAGTGTCCCATCTCTCCTCCACGCAACTTGTCCCCTTGACTCCCGAAACTCGCGTAGTCATGTCCCTCAAACCAACTCGAACTAAACATTGTGCGCCTCAAGGCTCAAGCATTCCCCCTTGATTTCCTAAAATACGCAAATGCGTAGTCAATGTGCCTCCTTCTCTAACCTTTCGCTTGTTCCAAACTCTATTCATGGATTAGAATGCATCATATTAGGCTAGGGGTTTTTGGATTGATGTCGTCCCATCATAAGTGGATTGCAAGGACAAGTACTCTATCATGTCATGACGATATGGTGAAGGAAAAGAAGAAGGAGGGAAGCATTATAGAAGACACTCTTGTAGTTGAACCCACAATATGATTGATCAAAGGAAAGTGAAAGGACACCAGTTTCGACCACCATTTAAGACACAAGATCATTGACGACTCCTTATTTCCAATGCATGTGGAGGAGAAAAGAAAGCTCTCTCACGAGGACACTTAACTCTTAGTAGTAGTAGTGGCTTTCCATTGCCATGTCATCAAGCGTGAACATGTCGGTAGTGTCATGTTGTGTCATGTCATGAGTGGTCATATGCCACATCACTATTGTACATCATGCATATTGTATTCAAAATTTATTGTAAAGTGGAAGTCCAAAGGACACACATGAATGTAAAGAGTCATGTAAGTCGAAAATTCATGGGAAGTAAAACTATCATGAGGGTATTCAAAGAGTCACCCTTGGTTATATATACTCACTAACTATATGAGAAAAAGGGCATTTCACCTTGGCTCCACCAATAAAGTAATAGAGAGATGAGATAGTTCTTTTGTGGAGTAAGGAGTGGCTCCAATGCTCCACTATTGGAGCTAGTGATGTTCATTTTACATATGTGTCTTGGAACGTTTATTTAATAACATAAGCTTATCAAGGCCAACACGTTCTCCATGCATGAATTATGCATTTTGTAAGAATATTCTGCGATTTTTGTATTTCATGTTTTTTTTCACATGTACTAAGATAGTTGAACTATTTTAGTTATTTTAGTGCTTATATTGTTGATAATGTGTTGTAATGGTCATAATATTTGTCCCATCCTTGTAGACTATTATCGCGGGATATTAGACATATATTTCCCAAATTTTTGTGTGTAATTGTTGTCCCATCCTTGTGGACTATTTCGCAGGATATTGGAGAAATATTTCTCAAATTGTTGTGTGTAATGACCATCGTGTCCCTTGTGGACTATTTTGCTGGATGTTAGACGGAATCCTTCGGTTCATGTGTGTCTCTCCCCTGGGTGGTACTATTACCTCTCTCATAGAGGCTCATTTTTCTCTCCCCCACCCGCCCCTCCCACCCCCCCCATGTAGTAGAAGAACCTTGACACACTTGCAATCAAACACTCAACGAGCACACCCGCCTTGCTTTTTCGAAAGTACATATGCATCACTCTCTCTTGTTGACAACAAGCGTTAATGCATACATTTAAGAATAAAGCAACTAGGACTTTGTTCCAAATGGGACTCCTACACCAAACATTTTGAGGTCTAATTGGGACTTCATATTAGGGAGATCCCCTGAATGTTGGCAAGTCTAGCACCATCAACATTTTTGGCGCTAAAAGGAGTGTAACTAGTTTTTTATGGCTGATAAGCCCATCGACCCTCAATAGTACATATTCGATCAAGGAAACAAAGTACACTCCACCTCCCCTGCTCATGATCCCGAAGTTTGTGACTCTTCCAAAAAAAAACCCACATGAACTTGTGAAATTTCATATAATCGAGATCTAGATCATCCGTCCCATAACACGTCGGTTCACGGGAGCGCTTGGATTGCTCCCGGGAGTATCCAATCTTCCATATTCACCTAAGAAGAATAATACCACCTCTACTAGAGTAGTTTTATCTTTCTTGGAAGACATGGTTCTTTCCAACCTCAAAGAGTTAGCAGATTGTTGTGGAGAATGTAGAAGAACTTCTAGTTTAGTGGTGGTGAAGGAGATAAACCGCTACGCTCGGGCATAACCTTCCGTGGGTTGAGGTCAGTGACAAAGAGGAAAAGGAGTTATCAGATTCTAAAAAAAGAAGAGGAGGAGAGAGAAGAAGAAAATATGGTAGAATAAGACCTATATTAGATGTCCGAGGGCCCACTCACATTTCTAGGTGTACTACACAAAATGAAAAGGCACTTAGAAAATATCTTAACGAAGTATGACCCACGACGAAACGAGTTAAAGCGGGAAGACCATTTGGACAAGTTTTACCTACATCTAAAAACACTTGAGGTACATTATGATGATGTTACATGCATACTTTGTCCATGTACCTTGGATGGTAGAGTAGCTATCCGATCACCGCAATATTCCCCCAAACTCCATCCCGAATTGGAGGGGATTTAAGAAAATGTTTCTTGATAAATTTTTTTGATTATAAGACCCCCGCCATGTTGTTGAAATAGCTAGGCAATCTAAGAATGGAGCCAAAATAAAAGGTGAAATATTTCAATTATAGGTTCAATCATGTCTTGAGCAGTTTTGGAAGATACTGAAACCTCATGACTCCATTAGAAAGGGCTACTATACTTTTGCCTTTTTGGAAATCATTGCATAGTTCATAAAGAGGACTACCCAACCATCACTTACATAAAATTTTGAAGAGGCTATCGCGGTTGTGAAAGACTTGTGCACAATTGGAGTCATTGTAGTTGAAGTAGAAAATTTTCCATGTCCGATTTTACAAAGGTCTTGGTTTGGGTTTAAAGACTTTTCTTCGAGATTTGGGTTTAAGGGCATTTCTTGGAAGCTGATCGATTTTTGCAAAGAATTGTTTTGGGTTTAAGGACTTTTCTTGGAGGATATTTCTTGGAGACGGTTTGATTTTTCAAAGAATTGTTTTGGGTTTAAAGAATTTTCTTGGACGACATTTCTTGGAGGTATGTGGTACATTTTTTTGGATGTTTTTTGTTCATTTTTTTTTGAAAGTATGGATTTGTGCTTAATTTCGAATTCCCTGGAGACGAGTCTGATTTTGCAAAGAATTTTTTTGGGTTTAAAGACTTTTTCTTCGAGGACATTTCTTGGAGGCGGCTCGATTTTTGCAAAAAAATTGTTTTGGGTTTAAGGAATTTTCTTGGATGTACATTCAAAGGACATTTCTTGGAGGTATGTAATACATTTTTTTGGATGTTTTTTGTGCTTCATTTTTTTTGAAAGTATGGAGTTGGGCTTAATTTCGAAAAGACATTTTCTGGAAGTATTTTTTTAAAGTGACGGTTTTTTTAAGTTGGAGGCATTTTTTTGAAGTGACATTTTTTTAGAGTACATGTTTTGAGTTGGAAGTAAATATTTTGAGCTTAGTTTCATTTTTATAAGACATTTTTTTTCTCGAATTTTTTTAAAGTAAGTGTTTTGGATTAGAGTATGTATTTTTTTGCAAAAAAAATTAAAATGAGTTTTTTTTAAATTAAATCTTTTGTGATGCTTTTTCTAATTGAGTTATTGTCTAATTTTTTTGAAGGAATTTTTTTTTAACTTCATACTTCTGTTATCATGGGAAATCGAAGGACTTGTGCGAGAAAATATGATCGAAAAAGAGACCCCTGAGGAACGTAGACAAGAGACGAGACAATCTCGCAAAAAGGAAGTTAGAAGTCCTCTCAAATATTGAAGGGGAAAAATCAACCTCAAGCGTAGAAATTGAAGCAGGTATGTAAATGTAAATATTATGATCTATTGATATATTTAAAATTTTCCTAGTGTAAAAATGTGAAGCTTAATTTTTATTTGATGAACAGGAAAAATTTTAAGAACCCCCTAAATTTATATATATTATAAATGGGTGAATCCCCATGATACATAGGAAAAATGGAAGGCGATTTTATTAATAATATAATATGTATATATAATTTTTTTGCGAATCTCTCATGAGATTATATTATCTTGTAAAATCATGGCGAATCACCAGTGACAAATGGCGAATCACTACTACAAAATGGTGAATCGTTGTCTAATGGACTTTGGGGTGTTGGTTCCAATGAATATATGGTAGTTGAACTAGGAGTAGAAGGAAGAGAACCACCGAGACCAAGCATGGTACATGGTGACTCGTGAGAAGTAGTTCTCGTGCAGTTTGGAAAACGCGTTCTTTTAGTTATCGCTAAGCGTAGTGTTGTTGCTCATGCTACTACTAACAACGATATTGAGGTTGGAGAGGAGTTTGAGGAGAAATGAATAAAGCAACAGGGAAGAAAAGAAAACATGCTATTAAAAAAAAGTGTTGATAAACACTGGATCCGATCTAGGTGCCATGGTACAATAACAATATCGCAAAATACTTCAAATGTTCAACTATGGAAACATAATTTACATTACAACACCATCACGACTCTCACAACCATATTTATGGAAAGTATTTGATGTTGTGAAGCTCTTAAAGGAAGACCTAGCATGGTAACTATAATAAGGTGAACCGATTTTCACTTCAAAATATTATTCCTTCTCATGCCTTCAAAATCCTGGGATATTGAAAGGAATATGTGCCAAACTATGACCACCTCGCTGAATTTGTTAAAATTATAACCATCAACATGAAGAGAACCATTAGAAAAACTCCATTCCCCACATCATGCCCATGCCATGCCATGAATCTGCTTTGTAGCGAGAATCCCACAAGTAGTAGTAGTGGCACCTTGTATTTACCCTCGATAGCTCCATTGATTGGAGAGGAGGCCCACTCTAGAACTTGCCAATGCTCTCCTAGTATTGTTGTACAAATGTCGTTCTTGTTTTAAATTTGTACAAGGAGAGATACGTTTTTAGTATATGCATATTTTCAAATCTGTAGTTATAACTTATAAGTCCAAATAAAATATAACCCAAAGAACCATATTTTTCTATGGGCATGACAAATGCGGCGGATATCAATTGACTGCAACTTGTCCGTGGATGTGATGAAGTCAATTATGACTGAAAGAATTTTCACCCTTGATGAACTTTGACCTAATCATACTTTCAACCATGAAATGCGGCGAGAATGGACAAGACAAAGGTACGAATTGGCTCTGGATTATAAAAAAAGATAAGCATTTAACTGTGTATTAAACTCAATCCCGAGCTCGCATTACCACACACAATTCACAACAAAGAATAAACACACGCACGCGCTAGGAAACCCGTGATGCTACGCAGCAAGATCCCCAGAACATATATATATATATATATATATATATATATATATATATATATATATATATATATATATATATATATATATATATATATATATATATATATATATATATATATATATATATATATATATATATATTTAAATTTCTTCTTATGTGGGAGGTAGGCCTTTACATAATTGGTTCCTTGATTTTGGTGCTTTTAAAGCACATGGCCATCAAGAAGGATTGGTTTATTACCTTTCATTGAAGCCAAATCCAAAATAGAAACTATAGTCTTTGGTTTTGGTTGGGTGCATTTTGTGGAAAATTGTGGGGATGTTCAAATGAAATTGTTATATGTTAAGAAGTGTACTTTTGAGAATGTGCATTACATACCATTGATCAGATATAGATAAAAATCTTCTCTCAATTAGTGAGATAACAATATAGAGTCCATATTTGGAGGCCTCATTTAGTGTTGAAAATCGTTTTGTGAAAGATAAAGGTAATGGACCAATGGTTAGGTGATTGCATCGGTGCTAAAACGGAATGGGTTGTATAGGCTTGTGGATGTTGATGTTGATGAAGAATTTGTTGGATATATCAAAGTGGCTACCAAAGAATTTTTAATTTAGGTTCAAATTTCTTTCATATTGATGAGTTATTCACATCATTCAATAATGAAAAATGGTGTTACTGCTTGGAATGTATGTTTAAAGGAACTTCCTCCTTGTGCTTTTTGCAGCTTTGTACCGACCACCGTGGGACTCCGACAGCCTCCGACTTCGGACATGTACATTAGAAGCGCAGGGAGGGAGCTATTTGTGTAAGAACGAGAGAATATTCTTATCTTACATTTATCTTCCGTCTATATTCCCATATAATTTTTGAGCTATGTACATTGCTCGAGAATACTAGATATTTTCTGCAATAAGCAATCCATGTAAAAGGTCTGTTTAAAGTCTATTGGTTTTTATTTGTCTTGTGAAGGGTATTTTTTCTCGCATCTCCATTGTTTTTTTTTATGTATGGACCGACACCGATTTTTGGTTGATATTCTTAGTGGGGTAGAGCTTACTATGTGAGAGGATAACCGAGAGAAGGAAAGATTGGCTATGGAGGTGAGATGAAAGGAGTCTCACTGTTTTGTTTAGCATGTTTTTCTTTGCCTATTAATGGGAAAAACACCGATGGGTTTTTACTAATAAATGTGATAATCAATATCTAGAAAGGAGGGAATGTGAATATGATCTTAAGGCCTTCGGAGATTTCTACACAGTAAGATGCTCCGCATTGCTCCATATATATGGCAACCGCACTAACAATTTCTTGGAAATATATAGAAGCTATTCATGTGTTTGAAATTTTCATATGATGTCCGATCTTCAATGGTGGATTTGTTATTGTAGGAGGAAAGCGAATTTACAACCCCATTTCGACCCTGGAGTCCTAGTGTGAGTTCAAGGCGATTTGATCTCATAGCCTTAATTTCTCCGGGGCTTGTCTCTATTTTTTTGTTGGCTTTATTTTATATGGCAATACATTTTGCTCCCGCTTTTTTAGGCAGTTCATCATAATCACTTTGGGTAGATTCATCATAATCATTGGTTTTATAATTCTTGCGGTGTTCATATCAACTCCAAACAAGAACATAAACAAGTACTATTTGGGCCCAACTCCACCGCAAGAAATGGCAAGGTATGTAACTTACAACAATATATTTGACCCAAATGTTTGAAATATGAGATTTGTTTTAAGTATAAAACGTTTCAAATGCAATTTCACTTACGTGTATGGCATCATCTTGTATGCGGGCAAATTGCAAAAGCCGACTGGTCCATGTGGGAATAATCGTGACTATATTTTCAAGTTGGAGCAAGCCATGGATAGCATTGGTGAGTTTTTCTTCGACATACTCTTTGGACCTTTCATACATCCATGCTACGAATATCGTGTTTCTCACAGTTGGAGTGAAATTTATAACTTGATTTATTGTTATAATGTCATAGGCCATCCGGACCAAGGGGTGATAAAGCTTTCAAGTGAAGTGAGGAAGTTTCTTGGAGGCATTCAAAATGTTTTTCCATCAATCACCCTTTAGTGACTGCTAATAGCTCGACATCCCACAATTACAACTTCAACCATATATCACCAACTTCTAATTCTCGAAATGGTTACATTCTTTTCTACTAACGTAGAGCCGAATATGCATGAATATTCCATCTAATGCGACAGCATTGAGAAAGTGGTTCAGAATTTCCAATGAACAAGCAACGAGGGAAGAAAATAAAACATGCTATTAAAAAAAGTGTTGATAAACACCGGATCCGATCCAGTGCCATGGTACAATAACAATATCGCAAAATACTTCGCGATCTTCAACTATGGAAACATAATTTACCATTACAACACCATTTAAGTTGAAGAAGTGAAAGGGCATCAGAATTAAGATCTCATCATTTCCATAGTAGTTGTGTTGTCAAGCAGTCTCACTATATACAATAGCTTTATCTTATTGCAGTAGTAAGCCTCAAGGTTCATCATTTCCTTGCAGCATTTGCTTAAGACTATCATTGCAGTGTTTTGATACAACACCCTTGTGACAATAACCTTTTATATGACAATAATCCTAAATTATTCATGATAGTCCTCCTGTGGGCCTAACTGAAGTATACCTACGGTGAGTAAATTCTGAAGATCATACAGTTTCGCTAAGCACAAAGATCTTCTAGAGTTTGCTGGCATGATATAATAGTCATTAACACTGTCTTGAATGAGTGGTTTGCAGAACAAGGCCAACAACTTGAAGGGATCCTAAAAGGCATCAAAAAGCCTAAACCTTGTGGTACACTGTTGATAGCAAGAAGCTTCAAAACAAAAAGGCATCATCACACTTAAGGTATATTTCTCATTGGCACATGCAAAACAGAGAATAGTAGGCAGGTTGCTTCAGATGCATTTGATCAATGTATGATACTAGCTGATATAACTTGACTAGAGACTTTAAGTTTGTTTGAACAGAGACGTTAGAGGCACCACTGAGAGTGATGATGACAATAATCAATAAGATAGTAAATACTTACTTGGAAATCCCTTGCCTTCAAAAAATATACATCTGGAAATCTCTAGCACTATCCTATTTCCTCATTCAACCAGCCCATTCTATTCAAGTAAATAAAGTGTAGAATTGTCTTTGCCTTTAAATCCCTTCACTTGTGTAACAATTGGAAAATTCATTTGATGCAAACTCCCTTTCCTTATATGATTGAAGGACTTTAATTCTCTTCCCTAATTCATTCTCCATTCCTCTCTTAAGTTCTTGAACTCAACAAATGCAACAAACTTTATTATTAAGAAAAACATGTACATTTTCCTAAATATGTCAACACTAAGGAGAAAATTCCTTGCACTAGATACTGAAAGTGTCTTCATGGGTCCACAAAGGATCACAACAGACTAATACCAAACTTCACATCACACTCCATACTTTTTCTTCACCAAAGATCTTCCAACACTATTTTCAAGGCAAGCATGTTGCAAATGCATCTTTCTCCTCCTAAACTGAAAGTAAACCACTAACCATCTTAGGTTTTCTCTAAAGGGAAGTTAAGATGCTAATAAATTTGATGCCATCATGGAAAAATACTTCAAATACCCCTTGAAGACAGTTTTTATGATCATGACAGTTTTTAAATTAGAATAAATAATTAATTGTCTTGGGTCCAAACCCACATCTTTGGGTCAAAACTCCAACTACTTGGGTAACTTTCCCAACCAACTCCTTTTGGTGGGTTTTCACCTCTCAAAAATTCCTTTGAGCTACCCAAATTCCAACATAGTCCACCAAGCAACAAGCAGGTAATGATGTTATCCCTTGGCCATATGGTCTCAAGCTTCCCCACTCTAGCTTCCTAGTTTCAATCCCCATATCTTGGCTTAGAACCCTACCCTAGAGAATTACCATGACTAGCCTCCTAGTGTAACTAGTGTGGTCAATTCTTAATATTTATTTACTTGGGTAGTTTTCTGTAGTCTCTTTCATGGACAAGACATGTAAACATTACATGAGTTTGTGATCTTTGTTTGACTCCTGGATTTGTTTGTGGAAGCTACATTTGCAGCCCTTTTTTCTTATATTAAAGCCATATGTATATCATTCCTTTAATAGTTAAAGGAATCTGTATTTAAATATATATATATATATATATATATATATATAAACTCCACTTCATAAACTGCTACCCCATTTGAAAACCTTCTTGAAATGTTTTTTTCTACCCCTACAACCATCAATACTCATAAAAGGAGACTGTAAGTAATTTATAATCCTAAGGACGATGGTGAAATCAATGAAGAATCTGTGATTCTCCAGAATTCCTTATACAAAATTTTCCCATAGATGGAGAAGGGATTTACAGATATGGTAAGCCAAGGAATATAGTACTTCAGTAGACACATATTTATGACATCTCAAGTCCTTCACTAATGAGAAGGTGAATGCAAATATTTTCAATGATCATGTTTAACAAATTGAACATGAGAATTTGGAATAGTTGGTGAAGCTGAAGGAAACCACGTTTTATCTACTCTATAGTTCTCCATGCAAGTTAGTTGTCAGTGGTCGCTAGGAGAACTTCAACTAATTAATGATTGTCACCCACGCTTATTCATTGTTTCCAAATTGAAAAACTACACACATTGATTTGGGTAATGACCTCTGAAGAACAGAGTGCTAAATTATAAGTACAAATTTATGTCTTTCCTTGAAGCTAAATCCCACAAATCCCTAAATCTACAAAGGAATGATACCAATTTGAATTTTGAAGATGGTTTTGAGGCAAACAAGTTGGGCTGAAAACTCTGCCCGAACAACAACCTGAGGTACATTTTTCTTGCATCAAATGTAACTAAGAAATAGGATCTGGACTCTTTCTAACTTCTCCCAATCAACTTGAGTCTTGAAATAAAATTCCATACATTTACTACCTTATTAGTTATACAGTACTACTGAAAAAATCAATAACAACCTCTAATAAGGCATGCTTGTAAGAACAAATCAGTGAATCTTTTATATCCTTTTTCAGTATAGGAAAGTTCAGAAAGATAGTAAACAATACAAATCCATTTCCTTTTATCTATGATATATCAAATCCAAAGGGTATCAACAAATAAATTCTTAACCCTAAAAGGTACTAAATCTGTAAAACAAGCATATTCTATTATGCAACCCAAGTGACCAATTTAAATATGATGAGTATGCCAATGATTTCTACCAATCATAATATGGCAATATTTCATGTAAAATTTCTATTATTGGCCAGTGCAATATCTAACACCCATTATTATGTAAAATTAGCGCAAAAATTAGTACATCTTGCTCATAATTTTTTTCTCATTAACAAGCATGTAAGCAACTTGTATTTCTAGTTGTATAACTTCATCTTTACTATATGCCAGATAATCTCAATAGTGGAAGTAAAGAGGAAATGTTCCTGGGTTACAAATCCATTTTTTTGCCTTGTCCATTTAAGTTGAAATTTCTAGATATTGACACTCTCTGTAAGCACTTTACCATCTTGTGGATCATAGAATATCTCAATCAGAATTATAATGCACCTTATATCTTTGAACATTGTATAAAAACCTTGGAAATAAAAGTTGTGAAGCAGACCCAACAATGATTCAAAACAAATGAACGTATATACAAAATTGGCAATTTGTACCAAAAATATGATTATACAAGTTGTATCCAACAAGGTTTCTGTAGTCAAGAAAAGCTACGAAAGAGTAATGCTCGGAGTACTTACCAATATGCTTGACAATGGTAGCGACTTTAAGCCCAGTTGTTGTTAAACCTGTAGACATTGTTGTTCCTTTTATTTTGCAAACCTTTCATTGAAGTCAGAAATCAATACCTAGAATCCAAGTTGATACTTGCCCTCAAATTGTTGGTGTATTTGTGGGGATGCTTAAGACCATTTCCATTAGCGACATTCATCCACATTGCCTCTGTTTTATTGCTTGGTTTAGTGTTGTCACTATAAATCAAGGGATAACTAAGTATTTTTACTAGCTCTTTGCTCAAGTAGGTGAGGTCCTAATGCTAGAGCTCTACTAAATTATTGTAAAACACTGAAATTTTAAGTAAAATATTTACTTTAGTTTGACCAACAAGAAAACATGTTGAGCTAAGCATCCTTTTTCATTTGAAAATATAAGTCATCTGTAAATAGTGAATCTTTGCTACAATGTGCCATGCCAAAAGACAGACTTACAAGCAGCTAGCCTCAGTTTATAAAACATTAATGAGAAATTTTGAATTACAAACTCGTATAAAGGAAAATCACAATATTTTATGTGTACTCTTACAAGGACTTATTTTCTCATATAAACCACTCGTATAAAGGATGTTGTTTCTTGACCCATATCAGAGACTTCTCAACTTATTTGGAAACTTGACAAAAGTGGTCACAATTATCCATTTCAACTAAACTTGTCCAGAATTTTGAATCCCTGGAAAAGGTCATCAAAAAATGGTCAAGTAGCATTAATTCCCTATTTGCTTCATGAATTGGTGTAAAGTTATGAAGTGAACCAATTTGTCTTGTCCCGTGCCTAAATAAATTCACTTCTTAACATCTTTCAATATTTTACATTTCAACACTATTTCAGAATAACATTTCTGTCATTCCATAACATACATATGCCTCTAGTATATATGAATACAAAAATATCTACCAATAGGGTAGACACATTGGAAGAAACTATATAATCAAACACCTCTGCAAACAAGTTGCTGAAGACATTGAAGAAAACGAGACAAATATATTGTAGAATTAAGTAGATACTTATTAGAGATGCATAAACGCTACAAAGCTATCTTGAGCTGACTGAAATTAGATTGCCTTGCTACTGACTGTGGGATACTAGTTCAGTTTTGGTGTAGCTATGGCATCATGCCCCTTTATGCAATTGCTACGCAAATTTTCATCTAAATCTTGGCCCAAACCATTTCAATGTCATATGAACCTGTTGTAATTGACAAATATTAAATTGGAAAACATTTAGTAATAGTATTTCTCTCTATCATTCTATCTAAAATGACAAAATGGTCCAATAGCCCATAGAGAGTTATCCACAACTCATCTACAAATTTGAATTACAGACTTGAATTTACATTTCTCATTTCAACTTTCAAGTCCTTGTAAGAGTACACATAAAATATTGCAATTTTCCTTTTAGTTCTTTGTCTCCATTTAAATTCTATACATACAAGGATTGAAAGCCTTCATTTAACTTTCAAATTTCAATCATGATGTTCCATTACTAATCAATAAACATGAATATAGAGAATAGTGCATCATGGAGATATGATTTTCCCTCCCTAGATAAGGTTGACAAGCATCTCCACTTTGGCTCTGATATCACACAGAATCTATATCATTCCTATAAATATTCATCTTGGCTGAGAATGTAAACAAGAATCCATAGCCATTTTCATAATCAGAGAGCCCAGAAAGTAACTAGCTCTTTGCTCAAGTAGGTGAGGTCCTAATGCTAGAGCTCTGTTAAATTATTGTAAAACACTGAACTTTGAAGTAAAATATTTACTTTAGTTTGACCAACAAAAAAACATGTTGAGCTAAGCATCCTTTTTCATTTGTAAATATAAGTCATCTATAAACAGTAAATCTCTGCTGCAATGTGCCATGTCAAAAGACCGACTTACAAGCAGCTAGCCTCAGTTTATAAACCATTAATGAGAAAATTTGAATTATAGACTCATATAAAGGAAAATTGCAATATTTTATGTGTACTCTTACAAAGACTTATTTTATCGTATAAACCACTCGTATAAAGGATGTTGTTTCTTGACCCATATAGAAGACTTCTCAACTTATTTGGCAACTTGATGAGAGTGGTTACAATTATCCATTTCAACTAAACTTGTCCAGAATTTCGAATCCCTCAGAAAGGTCATCAACAAATGGTCGAGTAGCATTAATTCCCTATTTTCTTCATGAATTGGTGTAAAGTTATGAAGTGAGCCAATTTGTCTTGTCCCATGCCTAAATAAATTCGCTTCTTAACATCTTTCAGTATTTTACATTTCAACACTATTTCATAATAGAATTTCTGTCATTCCATAACATACATATGCCTCTAGTATATATGAATTAAAAAATATCTACCAATAGGGTAGACACATTGGAATAAACTATATAATCAAACACCTCTACAAACAAGTTGCTGAAGACATTGAAGAAAACGAGACAAATATATTGCAGAATTAAGTGGATACTTATTAGAGACGCATAAAACTATAAAGCTATCTTGAGCTGAATGAAATTAGATTTCCATACTACCGACTGTGGGATACTAGTTCAGTTCTGGTGTAGCTATGGCATCATGCCCCTTTATGCAATTGCTACTCATATTTTCATCTAAATCTTGGCCCAAACCATTTCAATGTCATATGAATCTGTTGTAATTGACAAAGATTAAATTGGAAAACATTTAGTAATAGTCTTTCTCTCTTTCATTCTATCTAAAATGACAAAAAGGTCCAATGGCCAGTAAAGAGTTATCCAAAACTCATCTACAAATTTGAATTACAGACTTCAATTTACAGTTCTCATTTCAAGTCCTTGTAAGAGTACACATAAAAGATTGCAATTTTCCTTTTAGTTCTTTGTCTCCATTTAAATTCTATACATATAAGGACTGAAATCCTTCATTTAACTTTCAAAATTCAATCATGATGTTCCATTACTAATCAATAAACATGAATATAGAGAATAGTGCATCATGGAGATAGGATTTTCCCTCCCTAGATAAGGTTGACAAGCATCTCCACTTTGGCTCTAATATCACACAGAATCTATATCCTTCATATAAATATTCATCTTGGCCGAGAATGTAAACAAGAATCCATAGCCATTTTCATAATCAGAGAGCCCAGAAAGTAACTAGTATGTAACTCTGACTCCTTGATACCTTAGAATTTCTCCAAGAAGCTCACCTCTGCCAGAACCACATACCTTCCATGGATCTTGTAGTCCCGGATAAAAAGGAAAATGGGAACTTTTGTGACATTCATCTGTCTTAGAAGCTCCATACATTCTTCATTCTCATCTCCATTCATCCTTGCAAAAAACCACATTGTAAGTCATTCTCTTGGTTAGCCTCACTACAATTGGGTAAAATTTTACATAAGGCCCGCAATTCTTCAGTTTAACATCTAGAACAACCAACTTGTGGTCCTCTGTATGTTCTTTGAGCAATGCTTCCACATATTTCCTATTATGGAGCTAATGAATAGGAGCATCATTGTCACCATAGTAGAGGACATCACCCTCCAACTGGTTTGGGCCAATGACGACTTCTTCATGAATCTTCACCATGTTCTTGTAAAAGCTAAAAGGGGGACATATGTTATGTTTTTTTTTTTTTTCCTTTTTCTTTCTTGCACAGAGCTCGTTATTCTGCTCAGACTCATCTCCAATTACTAGAATGAATCTCACTTCTGGGAAAATCCAGCTAAGGTCAGCCATGAATAGGCATATTATTTTGTTGTAATAGTTGTGACTTGTTGCATATTCCACCAGTACAAGCTTGTTCTCTGCAAGCCTGAGGGCTTCATCAAATTCATGTACTGTATGAACCTTCAACACCCTATCATCATTTATGTTAATTTCAATCTCAATCAATTGGGCACCGCTCAAAGCAGCTCTGAAAATGGGCTCCTAATTTAATTTAAAATTTTCCATGATGAGGCAATCTATGGTTGAATCGTCAATAACTCTGACTCTGACTCCTTGATACCTTAGAATTTCTCCAATAAGCTTACCTCTGCCAGAACCCACATACCTTCCACGGATCTTGTAGTCCCGGATAAAAAGGAAAATGGGCACTTTTGTGACATTCATCTGTCTCAGAAGCTCCGTGCATTCTTCATTCTCATCTCCATTCATCCTTGCAAAAAACCACATTATAAGTCATTCTCTTGGTCAGCCTCACTACAATTGGGTAAAATTTGACATAAGGCCCGCAATTCTTCAGTCTAACATCTAGAACAACCAACTTGTGGTCCTCTGTATGTTCTTTGAGAAATGCTTCCACATCTTGCCTATTATGGAGCTAATGAATAGGAGCATCATTGTCACCATAGTAGAGGACATCACCCTCCAACTGGTTTGGGCCAATGACAACTTCTTCATGAATCTTCACCATGTTCTTGTAAAAGCTAAAAGGGGGACATATGTTATGTTGTTTTTTTTTTTCCTTTTTCTTTCTTGCACAGAGCTCGTTAGTCTGCTCAGACTCATCTCCAATTACTAGAATGAATCTCACTTCTGGGAAAATCCAGCTAAGGTCAACCATGAATAGGCATATTCTTTTGTTGTAATAGTTGTGACTTGCTGCATATTCCACCAGCACAAGCTTGTTCTTTGCAAGCCTGAGGGCTTCATCAAATTCATGTACTGTATGAACCTTCAGCACCCTATCATCATTTATGTTAATTTCAATCTCAATCAATTGGGCACCGCTCAAATTAGCTCTGAAAATGGGCTCCTAATTGAATTTAAAATTGTCCACGATGAGGCAATATATGGTTGAATAGTCAATAACTCTGACTCTAACTCCTTGATACCTTATAATTTATACAATAAGCTCACCTCTGCCAGAACCCACATACCTTCCACGGATCTTGTAGTCCCAGATAAAAAGGAAAATGGGCACTTTTGTGACATTCATCTGTCTCAGAAGCTCCATGCATTCTTCATTCTCATCTCCATTCATCCTTGCAAAAAACCACATTGTAAGTCATTCTCTTAGACAATCAGAGATGTGTTTATTGTCACCATATTCAACCCTCTGTCCATGGCCAGCGCCCATGTAGCCCTCTCTGACAGTGTCTTGGCTAATGCGTACCATAACTGTGAGAAGGAAATATTGCATAATTAGAACAGGTATACCACATATCACTTCAAGGCTCGAAATACTACTTTGAACTACACAATCTTTGAGAAACACCCAAATTTTATACTTATACCCCTTAAAAAAATGATCAATACCCCAACATGATGTATTTAGCTTATCTATGTAAAAATATATATACTTAGCACAAAGCCATTTTAGACCTGCTTCAGTATGCACCAAAGATTTAGACAAAGGTTACATATGTAGACTTTCTCAGTATTTGATGCATGCAAAGAACTGCTACATGTTATTTAATCCCGCAACTAATCTTATCCTCACGCATGATAATTTTACCCACCAACTTCACTAAGATGAATCTATGTAGATGGAAATCTAATTTAAAGGGTCATGTATTTTTTTGGTTAATAGTATTTTTGGTTAAAATGGGTATAGTCAAATTTTGAAGCAGATTTCATTTCACTGACATGTGTGGCAGATATATTTGATTATTTAGTGTGAATTTCAACAACAAAAACTAGTCGAACTTTGAGGGCATCCAAATCCAAACCTGATTGTCAGTGAAGGCCCCTCGGTGCTGAGGAGGATCATTGTGATCAAGTAAGCTTGCAGTAGTGCCCCCTGGGACAACTTTATATCCCACTGGATTTCCAATCTTTGTCTTCTTTGATGGATTTATCACATGAAACTTAGATGGCTGATAGAGGCTCAACTTAATTTGGGCATCCTTCTCTGTTTTTGCTATGTGTCTCCTTTCTTTCCAAAAAACATTTCTTGGAGTTTGTCCATTCTTCACCATTTTCTTGGCCATCTTGACCTGAACAAAGGAATTGTCTGTACCATCAACATCCATGTCTAGGTAGAAAGTAATATAATGGTCATGGATGACACCAATTGTATTCTGAGCAAGCAAAATCCCAGGAATCTCATCCTCGGATCTGATCTGGTTGACATTCGAATATTTTGTACCTTTGATCATCAAGATCCCACTTAGTCTAACCTGTGTGCCAAATAAAATGGTCAAAAGCTTCTCCCTTCTAATCTGCACTTGAGTAAAAATAACTTGACAAGTTGCTTTCTCAAGGAGATATTTCAGAGTTTCCTACCTTAAATCGGATAAGGCCATCAGTCTGAAATTCCCAATCCACAATATAATCATAGTTTGCAATAGATGCTGCCATGCCGGCTACTAAGGTAACCTTTGGTCTGACTTCTCGAATCTGTCACACAATAGATTTCACAAATTAGAAATACAAACAATATGCCAGTGCAAACAGAAGCAAGAAATTTTTTCAAGGTTTATACATGTGCCAAGGAAACAATATACCAGTGTAAACAAAAGCATCATATTTTTTTCTACGTTTATACAAGTGCCAAGAAAACATCTAAATGCCAAGGAGATTGTCAGTGAGTACCAAGCAACGACCTAATCTTACCCACCAAGGAAACAATATACCAGTGCAAGCAAAAGCATAAATTTTTTTCAACGTTTATACAAGTGCCAAGCACACATCCAAATGCGAAGGAGCTTGTCACTGAGTACCAAGCAGCGACCTAATTTTATCCATCCTAACTTCGTTTATGGATATTGGAAGGAGATATATGGACAACCAAGCATGAGATGTATTCATATTAAGTCTAGTATTTATAAGAACATTTATTACCGCCATAAGTTATAGTCTGTCCATGGAGATTTGATACTTCCTGAAACGATTCCTAGTCACGTGGATCAACAAAAGTTAGAAGACACATTTCTGACACATTTCTGGAGAAAGCATGCTTATACCAAACAAGACTATAACTCTAAAAGAAGTCAACGGGCTCAAATTATAAAGTCGTGGAATAAAAGCAAGAGGAATGCAGAAGCAGCTCCTCCCTATGAGGTCCTAAGTCACAATAATTGCAAGAGGAATGAAAAAGTAGCTCCACCCTAAGTCACAATAATTGCAAGAGGAATGCAAAAGCAGCTCCACCCTATGAGGTCCTAAGTCACATGGTTTGGGTTCCGCAATGATTAGTTTTACGTAAAATTTGAATGTTTTTATGAGGTTTAGATGAGGTTTGCCATTATGTTTCTCTATACATTTTATCTATATTTACTTCAAACTAAAATATAACATACTAGCAATTGCACCTAATGTTGTAAAGGAAACGTCGTAAGGAAGATGTTAGAAAGATCCCAAATCTATACCTCTGTGGCTTGCCAAGCTTCGCTGTGGGACAGTGGGGCACAAAGACCCTAAAAATAAAACTATTAAGAAGATGTATTAAAAACAGAGTTGCTAGAGCAAGGATCATGTAGCTAAAACTATTAAAACTATTAAGAAGATGTATTCTGCTTCTGTAAATTTAGTGCACTTTTTATTCCATTCACTCGAGTATTGTCATTCTGGTAGCTTTCTTATTGCACTTGTTATTCCAACTAATATGACAAGGGCAGAGTAAATCCAATACAGAACCTATATGTCAAGATGGAAAAGAGTCATCATCATCACTCCAAAAGCTTCGTTGTGGGACAGTGTGGCACAAAGACCCTAAAACTAAAGCTATTAAAACTATTAAGAAGATGTATTAAAAACAGAGTTGCTAGAGCAAGGATGCTTTGGTGTCTGTTAATAGCCTGAACTGGGTGTTAGAACGTTTCTTTTGCAACCATGTGAATCCACTGTTGATGTGAGGTTGCTCTGTAAAGTTGATGGAAGGTATGAGTGCTGCAATGTCAAGATGGAAGAGAGTCATCATTATCACTCCAATCCCAAATCTATACCTCTGTGAATTGCCAAGCTTCGCTGTGGGACAGTGAGGCACAAAGACCCTAAAACTAAAACTATTAAAACTATTAAGAAGATGTATTAAAAACAGAGTTGCTAGAGCAAGGATCATGTAGCTAAAACTATTAAAACTATTAAGAAGATGTATTCTGCTGCTGTAAATTCAGCTGATTGTTAGTCCAACCATGCTTATTGCACCTTTTTTTCCAACCAATATGACAAGGGCAGAGTAAGGTTGTATTTTAGATAGTTCGGCTTTGCCCTTTATTGTTGAAAGATCTTCTGCTGATGTAAATTCAGCTACTTTAAGCAGTACAAAAAAACCTATGCACCAAGTGGTTGTGCATACAAGCTCTTCCAAAATTGTCCCTAGTCAATAGTATTGTCATTCCACTTGCTTTCTTAATGCACTTGTTATTCCATTCACTTGTTAATGCACTTGTTATTACACTCCATTATTCCATGCTCAGACCTTATTACAAACTCCAAAACTGTTTGTCGCTACTTAGATTTCCCATTTGATGTAACTCATGAAAGTTTCCAGTTGCAGAATATTGAATGGGATAAAGGCTTCATGGTTTTAGAAGGGGTTACTTATGGAGAAGAGAATGCGACCTGCATAATGTTACAGTTTAATAAAATTAATTAACCAAATTAAAAAAAATAAAACTCTGAGCACTTTTCATAGTTTGGAAGGTGGTGCTTTAAAAGGGAACCTTGCTATATACTGTAACAGGATCAGGAAATATTCTAGTGTCCACATTTACATGTAACCTTCAAAACAACCCTATTTCACAAGGTTCAATAGGGGAATATTCCCACGACATACCCTTGGAAATGAGGACATCAAGGGACATCCCCCATCTACAAGACATAACAGGCAATCCCCATAAATGCTAATATGAGATATCTTTGAATTAGATTTCACACACAAATTCTCGACTGTGATGTAATGATAAATACTGACAACATTTGCAACTGAATACAAAATGCCATAAATACACACCAATCCACAATCATCTCAGGATGAAAACCATAAATCTCTGCCCACCATCATAATGGTAAAATTTAACACTATGGATGGAAACCATAAATCTCATCCCACGATCATAATGGTAAAATTTAACACTATGGATGAAAACCATAAATCTTACCCCACCATCATAATGGTAAAGTGCTCTTTGAATAAAGCATGCCCAACAAAATTTCTGCACTTTGAATAAAGCATGCCCAACAAAATTTAAACTCTGTATGGAGGATGCGCACTAGTGTAAGAGTGTGAATGGGTTTTGTATTTGTAATACAGGTAACCCGCTTTATTTCTTATTGCATGTTACCTTCACAATGTATTATAGATGGTTGATAATTATTGTTTTCAAAAGTAGGGTTGATTACTTTATATATTACATATTCACATAGTTGTGAGTTATGAGTTATGGTTGTCACTCACTCACAGAAAACCAGGCTTGCAATTCCAATCCATTACAAAAACTGCAGAAGAAAGATACCAAATATATTCACATGGTGGTGAGTTATGAGTTATGGTTGTCACTCACAGAGATTTATGAGTTATGGTTGTCAGTCACTCACAGAAAACCAGGCTTGCAATTCCAATCCATTAATGGCTGCAGAAAAATGGTACATATATATTCACATGGTGGTAGTTATGAGTTAATGAGTTGAGTTGTCATCAGAGGAGGCTGAACTTACCCATTCGAATTAAACAAGCGAATAAGACCAGAAGAAAAAAATCTACATGAAAATGATAATCCATACATTAATTACGATAATAATCCACATTGATTCACAGGTAACAGATGAGACTCTATCTATCTGAACAATCAGGTTAACAAAAAAGCTAAAGAGGAAGAAAAGATCTACATGACAAGTGATAATCCACATTGATTCACAAGCAATAGAGGAATCTCTATTCATCTAAACATCTATCTAAGCAGCCGTAATGTACATACCCACAACGACCGTCAACAATCTCCTGCACACAAACATCACTCTCTATTGACCTCACCAGAATGGATTGGATGCAAGTTCTGAGAGTTCATGGGAAATAACACTGATCATGCCATCCACACGAACGTTACTATTAGGGGACTTGAAGGGCTACATACCAGTCATGTATGAAGGGATTGAGAAAGGGTATGCACAGACATCTGGGCATTGTGTTACAGAGTGCCCTACCATTAAAAACAGAGTTGCTAGAGCAAGGATCATGTAGCTAAAACTATTAAAACTATTAAGAAGATGTTCTATTCTTTTGTAAGTGCATTTGATTGTTCGATTAATAACCTCTTGATACCTTTTATTCCAACCAATACTTAATAGAAATGATATATAGGTTGGTACATATAGTTGTTTGCCCTTTATTGTTGAAGATCTTCTGCTTGATGTAAATTGACTACTTTAAGCGATTACAAAAAAGCCTGCTTTTAAAATGGTTGTTACATAGCTCTTCCAAAATTGTCCCTAGTCCAACGGTATTGTCACATTCTTGCTTAGCTTGTGCATATTATTCCATTCTTATTAATGCACTTGTTATTACACTCCATTATTCCATGCTCAGACATTATTACAAACTCCAAAACTGTTTGTCGCTACTTAGATTTCCCATTTGATGTAACTCATGAAAGTTTCCAGTTGCAGAATATTGAATGGGATAAAGGATTCATGGTTTTAGGAGGGGTTACTTATGGAGAAAGTACGACTTTGCCTTTGCTAATGTTGATTTAATAAAATTAATTATTCAAATTAAAAATAAAACTAGAGCACTTTTATAGTTACTGGAAGGTGTGCTTTAAAAGGGAACCTTGCTATATACTGTAACAGGATCAGGAAATATTCTAGTGTCCACATTTACATGTAACCTTCAAAACAACCCTATTTCACAAGGTTCAATAGGGGAATATTCCCACGACATACCCTTGGAAATGAGGACATCAAGGGACATCCCCCATCTACAAGACATAACAGGCAATCCCCATAAATGCTAATATGAGATATCTTTGAATTATATTTCACACACAAATTATCGACTATTATGTAATGATAAATACTGACAACATTTGCAACTGAATAAAAAATGCCATAAATACACACCAATCGACAGTCAGCTCAGGATGAAAACCATAAATCTCTGCCCACCATCATAATGGTAAAATTTAACACTATGGATGGAAACCATAAATCTCATCCCACCATCATAATGGTAAAATTTAACACTATGGATGAAAACCATAAATCTCACCCCACCATCATAATGGCAAAGTTCTCTTTGAATAAAGCATGCCCAACAAAATTTCTGCACTTTGAATAAAGCATGCCCAACAAAATTTAAACTCTGTATGGAGGATGCACACTAGTGTAAGAGTGTGAATGGGTTTTGTATTTGTAATACAGGTAACCCGCTTTATTTCTTGTTGCATGTTACCTTCACAATGTATTACAGATGGTTGATAATTATGGTTTTCAAAAGTAGGGTTGATTACTTTATATATTACATATTCACATAGTTGTGAGTTATGAGTTATGGTTGTCACTCACTCACAGAAAACCAGGCTTGCAATTCCAATCCATTAAATAAACTGTAGAAGAATGATACCATATATATTCACATGGTGGTGAGTTATGAGTTATGGTTGTCACTCACAGAGAGTTATGAGTTATGGTTATCAGTCACTCACAGAAAACCAGGCTTGCAATTCCAATCCATTAAAACCAGGCTTGCAATTCCAATCCATTAAATAAACTGCAGAAGAATGATACCATATATATTCACATGGTGGTGAGTTATGAGTTAATGAGTTATGGATGTCACTCACAGAGAGCCAGGCTTGCAATTCCAATTAAACAAACTGAATAAGACCAGAAGAAAAAAAATCTACATGATAAATGATAATCCACATACATTAATTCACAGGTAATAATCCACATTGATTCACAGGTAACAGATGAGACTCTATCTATCTGAACAATCAGGTTAACAAAAAAGCTAAAGAGGAAGAAAAGATCTACATGACAAGTGATAATCCACATTGATTCACAAGCAATAGAGGAATCTCTATTCATCTGAACATCAATCTAAGCAGCCGTAATGTACATACCCACAACGACCGTCAACAATCTCCTGCACACAAACATCACTCTCTATTGACCTCACCAGAATGGATTGGATGCAAGTTCTGAGAGTTCATGGGAAATAACACTGATCATGCCATCCACACCAACGTTACTATTAGAGGACTTGAAGGGCTACATACCAGTCATGTATGAAGGGATTGAGAAAGGGTATGCACAGACATCTGGGCATTGTGTTACAGAGTGCCCTACCATTAAAAACAGAGTTGCTAGAGCAAGGATCATGTAGCTAAAACTATTAAAACTATTAAGAAGATGTATTCCGCTGCTGTAAATTCAACTGATTGTTAGTCCAACCATGCTTATTGCAACTTTTATTACAACCAATATGACAAGGGTAGAGTAAGGTTGTATTTTAGATAGTTCGTCTTTTCCCTTTATTGTTGAAAGATCTTCTGCTGATATAAATTCAGCTAATTTAAGCAGTACAAAAAAACCTATGCACCAAGATATTGTGCATACAAGCTCTTCCAAAATTGTCCCTAGTCAACAGTATTGTCATTCCACTTGCTTGCTTAATGCACTTGTTATTCCATTCACTTGTTAATGCACTTCTTATTACACTCCATTATTCCATGCTCAAACCTTATTACAAACTCCAAAACTGTTTGTCGCTACTTAGATTTCCCATTTGATGTAACTCATGAAAGTTTCCAGTTGCAGAATATTGAATGGGATAAAGGCTTCATGGTTTTAGGAGGGGTTACTTATGGAGAAGATAATGCGACCTGCATAATGTTATAGTTTAATAAAATTAATTAACCAAATTAAAAAATAAATAAAACTCTGAGCACTTTTCATAGTTTGGAAGGTGGTGCTTTGAAAGGGAACCTTGCTATATACTGTGATAGGATCAGGAAATATTCTAGTGTCTACATTTACATGTAACCTTCAAAACAACCCTATTTCACGAGGTTCAATAAGGAAATATCCTCATGACACACCCTTGGAAATGAGGACATCAAGGGACATCCCCCATCTACAAGACATAACAGGCAATCCCCATAAATGCTAATATGAGATATCTTTGAATTACATTTTACACACAAATTCTGGACTATGATGTAATGATAAATACTGACAACATTTGCAACTGAATACAAAATGCCATAAATACACACCAATCCACAGTCAGCTCGGGATGAAAACCATAAATCTCTGCCCACCATCATAATGGTAAAATTTAACACTATGGATGGAAACCATAAATCTCACCCCACCATCATAATGGTAAACTGCTCTTTGAATAAAGCATGCCCAACAAAATTTAAACTCTGTATGGAGGATGCACACTAGTGGAAGAGTGTGAATGGGTTTTGTATTTGTAATACAGGTAACCCAGTTTATTTCCTATTGCATGTTACCTTCACAATGTATTAAAGATGGTTGATAATTATGGTTTTCAAAAGTAGGGTTGATTACTTTATAATATTACATATTCACATAGTTGTGAGTTATGAGTTATGGTTGTCACTCACTCACAAAAAACCAGGCTTGCAATTCCAATCCATTAAATAAACTACAGAAGAAAGATACCATATATATTCACATGGTGGTGAGTTATGAGTTATGGTTGTCACTCACAGAGAATTATGAGTTATGGTTGTCAGTCACTCAAACAAAACCAGGCTTGCAATTCCAATTCATTAAATAAACTGCAGAAGAATGATACCATATATATTCACATGGTGGTGAGTTATGAGTTAATGAGTTATGGTTGTCACTCACAGAGAGCCAGGCTTGCAATTCCAATTAAACAAACTGAATAAGACCAGAAGAAGAAAAAATCTACATGATAAATGATAATCCACATACATTAATTCATAGATAATAATCCACATTTATTCATAGGTAACAGCGGAGACTCTATCTATCTGAACATCAATCAATCAGGTTAACAAAAAAGCTAAAGAGGAAGAAAATATCTACATGATAAGTGATAATCCACATTGATTCACAGGCAATAGAGGAATCTCTATTCATCTGAACATCAATCTAAGCAGTCGTAATGTACATACCCACAACGACCATCAGCAATCTTCTGCACACAAACATCACTTTCTATTCACCATCAACAATCTCCTGCACAAAAACATCACTTTCTATTCACCTCACCAGAGTGGTTTAGATGCAATCTCTGAGAGTTCATGGGAAATAACACTAATCATGCCATCCACACCAACGTTACTATTAGGGGACTTGAAGGGCTGCATACCAGTCATGTATGAAGGGATTGAGAAAGGGTATGCACAGACATCTGGGAATTGTGTTCCAGAGTGCCCTACCCAAGCATAGGGAAGGGTATACCCTACAGTGGAAGGGAAGGTAAAATAATGAAACCCACAAACTGCCCTACAGAAATCCTGGACTGCTACATCAGTAGAAGTGAGCAAGAGATAAAGACCAGTCTTGGGATCAATGGGCAAGGGATGGCGAAGGGCTGTTACTGCACTCTTAATCACAGCCTGGATTGAGAGGTGAGTGAGTGACTTTCCATGAGATTAATAGCGATCATTCACTTCAGATCCCACCACAATATTCTTGCTGATGTTGGACCCAGTCTAGTCTGTGTAAAGCTGCACAGTCCTCCACCATTCTGCAATAGAGGGGGTTTTGCTGCTCCTGACGCTTCTATTATTGTCTGAGAGGGCAAGCAAGAAAGCCTTTATGATCCTCTTGTCATTGAAAGTCCAATTGCCATACCAGATTGTGTGAATGGTGATATTTTCTGTGAGGCTTGAGCACAGGACCGTTGTGGTATCTCATGTGGACAAATTCTGAGGAGCCTTCATATCTCTTTGAGCTCCCAAATTCATTTCCCATGGATACATCTGTAGCTTTTGTTGAGTTGAAGTTGGAAGGCCATGGCCTCCAGGCTTCAACAGCTGTAAAAGCCAGAATATAGAAGAAAAATATAGAACCCACATGGAATGAAGCAGCAGAAACCCCAACTCTCTCCATTTATAAAAAAAATACAATAACTATTCCATAACTATTCCAAAGCCTCTAAACAAGTCCCTGATGTGCATTATCTCTTAATATTATGGTTTGCGTGGTCAGGATTTGGAAGAAGGAACCGGTTTGCAGTTTGATCATCCTCTTTTTTTCCCTCACCGATCTTGTGCGCAACATGGAAAACCCCAGCTACATGGAAAACACCAGGTACGCTGAGAATAGAAGGTAATCTGCATTGATGGCATCTTGTATTGATGTCATTGAATCCAGAATGACCGTCGGGTCTCCTTGGAGAGTCCCATCAATGAAATAGCTTGATGATATAGTTGAGCTTGATGATATAGTCGACATGAGTAGGCTCTCGAATGTGTAACCCATTTCCCAATAATGGAGGATTCGATGTTCTCAGTAAGCCATTACCCTCGCTCAGCTAGCAAGAAGATCGGCCAGCCTATGCACATCCAAGGACCAACATTCAACTTCCAAGCCCCAACCACGCCGGCGAACCAGTGAAAAAAAATTGGGGCGAATCACTCCAACCCCTTCCTCCGACGCTGTAAATCCAGGCGAATTGCATTGAAATGTGCTCCAACAAAGAAAATCGACGGCGAATTGGACTGTTTCAGTTTTATGCGCATTTTTTTAGGTAGGCTAATATATAATAATTAATTATTTTTAAAATAATTATTGGGCTAATTTTATAAAACTATAGAAAATAGGGTTTATATAAAAAATTCGCCCTATTAAAATTTAAAATCCCTTAAAATTCGCCTTTGGGCTAAAATTCGCCCCTAAAATTTTCCCTGAAACTGATAAAGAACATTTGATTCATTTGAGAAAGGTTTTTGAGAAATGTAGAAAATATGGCTTATCTTTGAATCCCAAAAAGACACTCTTTGGTCTCCAAGAAGGAAAAATTCTTGGCCACATAATTTCTGAAGAGGAAATCAAAGTAGACCCTAAAAGGATTGAAGGCATATTGAAAATCAACCATCCTAGAAACCTCAAAGAATTGCAATCTTTCATTGGGAAGATCAATTTTTTGAGAAGGTTCATTCCAAACCTTGCTGAACTTTTGAGGAATATCACAAACATGCTCAAAAAGGAAACATGGGTTAAGTGGACCTTAGAAGCCAAAAAATCATTTGAACTGGTTAAACAAGCTCTCACTCAAACACCTGTCCTTATTAGCCCTAATTTCACTAAATATTTCTACATTTTCTCATTTGCCTCTAAACATACAATTGCTGCAGTTTTTCTACAAAAGAATAATGCAGGGCAAGAAAAAACTATATCCCTTTTCCGTAGAACCTTAAGAGATGCTCCACTCAAATATAATATCATGGAGAAACAAGCCTTAGCCTTGATAAAAGCATTGAAATATTTCTGAGTCTACATTTTACACTCTCATATCATTGCTTTTGTCCCACATACAGTTGTCAAGGACATCCTAAATCAAGACCCTGATGGTAAAAAGGGAAAATGAATTGCAATTATCTTAGACTATGATTTAGAAATCAGGCCTACCAAGCTGATTAAAGGACAAGGACTAGCAAAACTCATGGCAGAATCAAATTTCCAAGCATTAGATATAAACATGGTTGATGTTTTAGAATAAACCGAAGAATTCATAGCTCCTTACATTGAAGAAACATTTTTGAATTCACCTTGGTATGCTGATATCATTTATGTGCTTCTCTATCTTAACACTCCTCCTTCTCTGTCAAATACTAAAGCTAGGTTATTGAAACAAAAATCTTTAAATTACTGCATTTTAGATGGAGTGTTATGTTGGAAAAATGTTGCTGGCATATTGCTTAAATGTTTTCTTGAGGATGATACAGGAAAAATCATGCATGAGCTGCATGAAGGAGAATGTGGAGGCCACCTTTATTGGAAGACAATAGCCAACAAGATCCTTAGAGATGGCTATTATTGGCCCACCCTTTTCCCAAATACTCAAAAACTAGTCATGATTTACCATAAATGTCAAATCTTTGATGGCAAGAGAAATCTCCTACCTTTACCTTTACATCCCATTAGTGTTGAGGCTCGCTTTCAACAATGGGGTTTAGAATTTATTGGAGAAATCCACCCAACCTCATCTGCCCAACATAAATGGATCCTTACTGCCACAGATTACTTTACCAAATGGATAGAAGCCATCCCTTCTAGGAATGCTACTGACTCTGTCATTATCAAGTTCCTTGAAACCAACATACTATCCAGATTTGGTTGTCCTAGGAAAATTATTACAAACAATTTTGTTGCTTTCAAATCCAAAAGAATGGTTGATTTCTCCTACAAATATTATATCACATTAGGCCATTCCACAACTTACTACCCCCAGGGTAATGGATTAGCTGAATCCTCCAACAAAAGTCTGGTCAACATTATCAAAAAACTGTTGGATCAGAATAAGAAATTATGTTATAGTAAGTTGGTTCATGCATTATGGGTTAGGCTAACCACTAAGAAATCAATAAATATGTCCCCCTATCAGTTGGTATATGGCCTAGATGCAGTTTTCCCTACAAATTTGGGAGTTACAGTCATAAAGCTTCTCCAAGAAGTACAAACAGAAGAAAATGACATGTAGAGAAGACTAAATCAAACCATTCATCTACAACAGACAAGAGAGGAAGTGTACAAAAGGACACAAGCAGTTCAAGAAAACATCAAGAAGATCTTTTATAGAAGGACCAAATCAAATAACTTTCAAGTTGGAGACACAATTTTGAAATGGGATTCAAGGATAGAGGATAAAGGTAAACATGGCAAGTTTGAGAATTTATGGAAAGGGCCTTATATCATTCACTCAATTATGGGTCATAATGCTTTCTTTTTACAAGGGCTGAATGGAGAATAACTATTTGGAGGTCCTGTCAATGGCAGGATGCTCAAACATTTTTATGTCAAGAGTCCTAGATTCAAAGTTTTCATTCATTATACATAACATAGCATGAGAAAAATCAAAGAAAATACAAAAAACAATGAAAGAAAAGAAAAGGAAAAAGATGGCAAATCAAAAGAGGTACAGTCCCATACCAAAAAAATAGTACTACTAAAAGTGTGCAAGTCTAAATGCCACTGCTGATTCAAAATGATATCTCGTTCAGTCATCTAGCCTAGTCATGGTTGAACATGCTTTAAATTTATGTTGATAAGTTAGTAGAAACAAAAATTGTCAATATTATTTCAAACTCGACTTATCAAGAATGATAGATTAGGGAAATGCAAAGATACTGGTTCCACATGCTCAAAATAGAACCAAAGAGATAGGTGAGGATATATTCCAAATGAAAAATCACGGCCTTATCTTTCTAAATTTACTTTTATGCAAATAATGTTTGTGTGCACCTTGTTTCAATGCCACAACCATGGTGAATCAGATTGTTCAATCCTGATTTGAACCATGCTTTAAATTTTATGTCATTAGATAGAGAATCAAGGCTTCCAAACAGCTTAATCTTGGCAGTCAAGTAGCTTAGGTATAAAATAAAAGAGTTCAACAGTTTAATCTGAATTATTTGAAGAAATAAGGATAGGATTAGATAGTTCATTTCTGTTTTCAAAAAATAAAAAATGTCAAGAGTTGCCAATTCAAATGCAATCAAAGAAGAAAAAATGTTAGGACAAGTAGGATTGGGTAGGTAAAAATACTGTCAAAAGAATCACATGTTGCAGATTGTTAAGACTTGTCACTTCAAAGGAACATCAACAAGTGAAAAAGAAGGGAAATTTGCGCAATGGATGAGGTACTGATCTGCTGAAACTCAAATATTTGATAAACTGAGGTTCTGGACACCTTGAAAGGAAATCTGACCTCCCCAAGTGGAGCCACTGTTAGTCATCAGTAGTTTTTCTGATATTAAAAGATGACTAAGTTGAAAAGCCTAATTTCTAGAAACAATGTTTGAAGAAACACTATGAGTTCTAGAAATATTACTGTCTTCATCATCCTAAAACTAACTATTCTTCTAAATTTGCCTATCTTTTTCCCTCTCAAATTTTACCCTGCTGCAAACAAGACTTCAAAATTTTGGGCCTCTTTGTTGGCAATACTGGGGGGGGGGGAGTTGAATCAGTATTCCTTTCAATTAGAGCATTAGTTAATCTTCAATTATTATCAGTGTTTGTACAATGATAGCAACAAAAAAGAGGAACACAAATGCACATAGTTTTTAAGGTGGAAACCCACTCCAGGACAAAAACCACCTAATGCTTTTCTAATAATTCTTTAATATTCAACTCCAATTGAAAATAAAGCTCCAAATTCCTAGAATCTAGAAACGAATTCTTCTCCATCTCCCACTGGATGGACGCTCCAATGCCCAAGATTCTTCATTAGTCAACTGAATAGATGCCCCAACACCCAATGAGCTACAACTCACCCTAGCACCACCCTACCACCCTACAGAAGAATACAAGAAGAATGGACTCCCGTACCAAGTAAAATGGTCCACTTTACAATGATATAGAATGATGCAGAAGAAGAAGATATACTATACCATAACCCCAACTTTGACACAACCACCTAATGATGATCCTAGACCTCCCAACATCACCTCTTCAACCCTTGGCAGAGAGACACTAGTACAATTTGTACAATAATGTATTTACAATGACTAAGTACAATGATTCTATGCAGTGTTGCCCACTTGAAGACTTCATATGATGAACTTCTTGATGCTGTTATGCACCTTGGTTGCTGCTCTGTCATGCTACCCTCTGCTGCACCTTGCTTTTCTTTGCTACCGTAGAAAGTCTGGTCCTTTGCAACCCTTGACAACACACGATCTAGTTTTTTCTTGCCTTCTAGGAGCTCGATATTGAATCTGGTGTATCTCTATTATTTTAGATCCTCAATATTTTATTTTCGGTCTTGTAGTATTCCTCTGAGTCGTCTTTCCAATGCCATAGGTCTGACCCAATTTTGATTCTTCAAGAGAGAGTTATACCCAATCTCTCATAATTCCCTAATTATGGATTGTTTCAGCAGAGCGCATTTGTACGACGTGCCACATGTTATTGTTTCTTCATTTGGCTCTGAAATTGATAGAGAAAAAATTACAGACTGTGCACTATCTGCCACTTTTTAGGAAATTCCAATCCAATACTCAGAGAGAGAGAGTTATGATGAATTTACAAAAACCACCTAATGCTTTTCTAATAATTCTTTAATATTCAACACCAATTGAAAATAAAGCTCCAACTTCCTAGAATCTAGAAACGAATTCTTCTCCAGCTCCCACTTGATGGACACTCCAATGCCCGAGATTCTTCAGCAGTCAACTGAATGGATGCCCCAACACCCAATGAGCTACAACTCACCCTAGCACCACCCTACCACCCTATAGAAAAATAAAAGAAGAATGGACTCCCGTAATAGGGAAAATGGTCCACTTTACAATGATATAGAATGACGCAGAAGAAGAAGATATACTTGACCATAACCCCAAATTTGACACAACCACCTAATGATGATCCTAGACCTCCCAACATCGCCTCTTCAACCCTTGGCAGATAGACACTAGTACAATTTGTACAATAATGTATTTACAATGACTAAGTACAATGATACCTTTACAATGATTGTATGCAGTGCTACCCACTTGAAGACTTCATATGATGAACTTCTTACTGTTATTATGCACCTTGGTTACTTCTCTGTCATGCTACCCTCTGCTGCACCTTTCTTTGCTTTGCTGCCGTAGAAAGTCTGGTCCTTTGCAACCCTTGACAACACATGATCTAGCTTTTTCCTACCTTTTAGGAGCTCGATATTGAATCTGGTGTATCTCTGTTATTTCAGATCCTCAATATCTGATTTTTGGTCTTATAGTAGTCCTCTAAGTCATCTTTCTAATGCCATAGTTCTGACCCAATTTTGATTCTTCAAGAGAGAGTTATACCCAATCTCTCACAATGCCCTAATTATGGACTGTTTCAGTAGAGCACACTTGTACGGCATGCCACGTGTCACTGTTTCTTCATTTGTCTTTGAAATTGATAGAGAGAAAATTATAGGTTTGCACTATCCATCACTTTTTACAGAATTCCAATCCAACACCCAGAGAGAGAGTTATGACGAATTTACCAAGGTCACTTCTTTGAGATGAATTTTAGGAGCCTGCAAAAACCCTGACTTCCACAGATCATATCTCCAAAAATATTGTTCATCTTGATCTAAAATTTTTACAACAAATTCCTCAGGATTTTGGCTTCACCTCATAAAACGTTCAGCTTCTGAACCTTTGTATAAAATAAGTTAGAGCGCAAATGCCACGATGACCTATTTCAGATGGCGAAATCCCTTGCCTAAGGAGGATATGAGGATCACAATTTATATAAATGCTTAGGTTGAGAGGGGCTTCAACAAGTGAAAGTGGGAGGGATTTTAGGAGCTTAAAAAATATTAATTATGAATTTTCAATGACCCATGCCCCAACCCCATGGGGTTTCAGCCCACTAACTGGGGTTACAAACTTCAAACATGAATATCTCTCAAACCGTGAAGAATTACATGGCGTGCCATATATATACAGAAACATTTCGACAAGTAGAAACCATAAAAATAATTATTGACCCATAATATATTAATTTGGTAGGTAAAAATTCCCATTCAATATTGGGTTAGCCCCTGGTGCTGCTTGGGTTGACATCAATGACAACCGCTAATCAACAATCTCCCCCTTTGGCATTGATGGCAACACAAGTACTCCCCCTGCGATCATGACACCTCTTCCTACAACATTATCTCCCCCTTTGACATCAATGGAAAAGGGTAACTCTCCTTGAAATACAACCATCCTGTGGACCTGTATGCACTTCCACTCCCCCTGACACACAACCATCCTGCAAACCTGTAATCTAATGAGAACTTGGGCGAATCCCAGGCTTTTGACGAAGATATTCAAATGCTTCACGAGGTAAAGGTTTACTGAAGATATCAACAATTTTTTCTTTTGTATAAACATACTCAAGTTTGATATTCTTTTCAGCGACTTGTTCTCTAACAAAATGATATTTGATCGGAATGTGTTTTGTTTTTGAATGCATGACAGGATTCTTGGAGATGTTGATGGCACTAGTGTTGTCACAGAATATGGGAATAGGCTCACTGAATTGTACTTGAAGATCTTGCAAAATTTTTTTCATCCAAAGGACTTGAGTACAACATGATGCTACTGCAATGTATTCTGCTTCCGCTGTAGATAACGAGATTGAAGTTTGCTTTTTGCTCAACCATAATACAAGAAAACCACCTAGAAAGAATGTTGCTCCACTAGTACTCTTGCGATCATCAACGCTTCCTGCCCAATCTGCATCTGTAAAGGCTTGAATAATGAGATTGTTACCCTTGGGATACCACAAGCCATATTATTTTGTGCCCTTTAGAAATCGAAGAATTCTTTTGACGAAAATAATATGTGACTCTTTTCGTGCTGCTTGGAATCTTGCTACTTGTCCAACTGCTTGCATAACATCTGGCCGAGAGGCTGTTACATATAGAAGACTACCAATCATAGATCTGTACAAATTTTGATCCACATCCTTAGATGAGTCGTCTATGCTCAATTTGCAACCTGTTACCATCGGAGTAAGGACGGGTTTGCAATATTCCATTTTGAATTTCTTGAGCATTTCCTTGATGTACTTGGCTTGACATATAAATATTCCTTTCTCTTGCTGAGATATTTGAAGCCATAAGAAGTATGTCAGCTCACCAAGTAAAGACATCTCAAACTCACTTTGCATCTTTGTAGAAAAGTTCTTACTTAGTCGATCATCATTGCTACCAAATATTATATCATCAACATATACCTCAACAATTGTTAAATTATCTTTATCTATTTGCATAAAAATATTGCTATCAACAATACCTTTCTTGAACCCTTGTTGATGTAGATATCCATCAAGACGAGCATACCATGCTTTGGGAGCCTGGTTGAGACCATATAGAGCCTTCTTTAACCTACAGACATAGTCTTATTTTTGTGATAGTAGAAAACCTTCAGGTTGTTCGATGTAGACTTCTTCTTCTAATTCTCCATTCATAAATGCTGACTTAACATCCATTTGGTAGACTTTGATTTTTCTTGAACATGCATAGGCGAGAAACATTTGGATGGCTTCCATTCTTGAAACTGGTGCAAATTTTTCGTCGAAATCAATTACTTCCACTTGTGCATAGCCGTTGCAAACCAATATTGCTTTGTTTCTGGTAACCTGCCCATCTTCATTCAATTTGTTCCTGAACACCTATTTAGTCCCAATGAAATTTTTATCTTTTGGTTGTGGAACTAATTCCCAGGTGTTATTCTTCTCAATTTTATCCAATTATTCATTCATAGCTGCTACCCAATGTTCATTTTGGCTAGCTTCCTCAAAATTACTGGGCTCAAAGGTTGCTAGAAAAGTAACGTGAGCTTGTTGTAATGAACGAAGTTGTCGACCTTCATTTATGTCACCAATGATTTGATTTGATGGATGGTTCTTTTGAATCCACTCTTTTGTTCTCCTTGGAGGAGCTTCTTGCTGTTGTTCTGGTATATCTTGATGATCATTGTTTACTTCTTCCTCGTTGATAGATTCTTCTTGTTCTACAATTTTATCTGTGTTTTTTTCAGCCTCTGTCTCAAGTTTCAAAGATTCTAGATCCTTGTCATTACTCACTAGAACACCATCTTCGTCAAATGTAATATTTATGCTCTCCACTATCTGTTTTCATCTTATATTATAGCATTTATAGGCCTTTCTTTTGTGTGAGTAACCAACAAAGATACATTCATCAACACTTGATTCAAACTTACCCAAATTTTGATATTCTCTTTTGATATAACATTTTCTTCTGAAGATTTTGAAATATTTTACATTAGCTGGTTTTCCTTTCCATTATTCATATGGAGTCTTGTTGCAATTATTTCTGAGAAGACTTCAGTTGATAATGCAGACTATCATATCGATTGCTTGAACCCAGAATTTTTCATCCAATTTTGAGTCCTTCAACATTGTTCTACCCATTTCCTGTACGGTTTTGTTCTTTCTTTCAGCAACTCCATTTTGCTGAGGTGTTCGTGTTGTTGAAAATTGCCTTTTTATTCCATTTTCGTCACAGTATTGCTGAAATAATTTGGAAGTGAATTCTCCACCATTATCTAATCTTAAACATTTTATTTTCAAATCAGTTTCATTTTCAACCAACTCCTTGTAGATCTTAAAGCACTCAAATGCTTCAGATTTTTTCTTTAGGAAACTAACGACTGTCATCTTAGTATAGTCATCTATCATTAACATGAAATATAATTCTCCGTCTAAGCCTTTTGTTCTCACAGGACCACATAGATTAGTATGTATCAATTCCAATGGATGTGATGCAAAGTGTTATTTTGTTTTAAATTGGACTTTTGTCTACTTGCCATGCCGACATGCCTCACATAGTGTGTTGGAAGGTTTTGAGATTTTCGGCATTTCTCGTACTGCTTCCTTTTTGCTTATCCTGACAACATTGTCAAAGTTTATGTGACCCATTCGTTTGTGCCGTAACCAGCTTTCATCTTCTTTATCTAGTAGACATGCTTTAGTTGCTTCATCCAGAACATATATGTTGTTTGGAGCTCGAATTTTTGTAGCCACAATTTTACCATACCTACCTTTCTTGATTTCCCATTTTGCGGAGTATAATAGAATTGTGTGTCCTTGATCACACATTTTTCCAACACTGAGCAGATTGTGATTCATGTTTTCGACCAATAGAACATTCTTGGCTATAACATCTTTGCTTCCAAGAGTGACGGTACCTTATCCTATAACATTTGAAGATCCATCATTTCCAAAGGATATGGTTCCATCCTTCTTCTCTTTCAGAGATACAAATTTCCTTCTATCTCCAGTCATATGTGTAGAGCAACCGCTATCAACATACCACACATATTTATTTTTTTGAGCCTTGAGAGCGAGAGCACAATTATCAGTCTTCTTCTTCTTCCATGTTAGTTCATTCTGTGGCTTCGAAGATTCTTCTGGAGGATTTTCAAGTCTACAGTCTCTGGCTATGTGTCCAAAGTTATGACATTTGTAACATTCCATATTATTTCTTAAATGTTAAAATCTATTGATGTTTTGTTGAGCCCTGGGAGGTTCATATTTGAATAATCTCTTGGAATTGTATTGGTTCCTAGGGTACATGCGACATTCTACAGCTTTATGACCAAATTTTCCACATGAATAAAAATAGCCATGAAAAATATGTTGGTACTTGGATGAAAATCTTCGTCAAGGAATCGTCTTCCAAGGATGTGCTTGTGAATCTTGTCCAATGAAGTCTACATGTATGTCAAATCTCATAGGTTCATTGTATTTTGTTGTAGAAGGTCTTGCTTCTTCTTCTTTGTAACCGAGGCCACTTCTGTCGTTGTCAGATCGTTGATTGTTGATGAGTTCTTCCAATGCCCTTGAGCTGTTGGCATAGTTTTGGATAGTTTTTCCCTTCTTCACTTCCTTACGCAGCTAGACTACTTTGGCTTATAATGCTTCCCTTTCTTGGTTGCTTTCTTCCAACTTCTTTTGAAGTGACTCTTCAATACATTTGTGTTCTTCAACCTCAATTTTGAGACCTTGAACTTGTTCTTCAAGAGTATTGGAATGGATCTTCTTAGCATTGAGCTCTTTTATAAGCTTGATTGCCTCCTCATAAAATTATTCTATGGTCAACCCTTCTTCTTCATTGTTTGATACTTCTTGTTTATTGTGCTTGGCCATAAACAATAATTTCTCATTGGCTTCTTCTTTGCTATCACTTTCTTCATCGGATGAGGAGCTATCTTCTTTAGAGAGAAAGTTCCTTTTGGATCCTTTATTTTTTCCTTTCTTGTTGAATTTCTTAAAGCCTTTCTTTCCTTTTGAGTTGCCATCACTTTTGTTTGGACATTTTGCTACGAAATGGCCAACCTCACCACAATCAAAACATATCAATGGAGGTTTACCTTTGAATTTTCCCTTACCAGGTTTTAGTTTTCTCGTAAAGTAAGCATATTCTTCATCTGAAAGACCTTCTCCATCATCTCCCTTTTCTTCACACTTGCAGGTGCATGTCATTTCAATTGAAGGTTGTTTGTCCTTATTGGTTTGCTTAGATGCAACAAACGCAATTTATAGATTTTAAGTACCCTTTTCTTCATCAAGTCTCATTTCATATGCTATGAGAACTCCATGTAATTCTTCCTTGCTGAGTTTGTCCAGATTTTCACTGTATTCTAAGACCGATACCTTTGGGTTGAATCTCCCTGGTAACGTTATAAGAATCTTCTGTATAATAGTCTTCTTGTCAGCGCTCTGATCATCCAGAGTATTGGTTATTTCATCAACGTATTGGAATTATGCAGCAATGTTGCAATCTTCTTTCATTCTGAGCTGCTCAAATTTTGATCTATAGATTTGAAGCTTTGCTTCTTTTAAATTTGAGTCACCTGCATATATATTATCAAGCTTGTCCCATACATTTTTTGCAGTTTTACAACCCAACACATTATGATAAGCAGATTCAATAAGTCCACTGATAATAATATTCTTTGCTTTTGCATCATTTTCCAAATTCTTCATACCTTGTTCATCTATGGTTGATGTAAATCCATTTTGAGCAGTGTCCCATACTTTGTAACCTTGTGCCAAGAGATAGACCTCCATTATTCCTTTCCAGAGTCCATAATGATTTTCATTGAACATAGGTACACCATTCTTGGTATGCTCCATGACCTCCTTCCAAGCACATTAAAAAGCTGCTATTGAAGGAACCAAAAAACTCGATACCGATTGTTAAATGCGAGAGAGAGGGGGTGAATCAGTATTCCTTTCAATAAAAACATTATTTAATCTTCAATTATTATCAATGTTTGTACAATGATAGCAGAAAACAAGAGGAACACAAATGCACACAGTTTTTAAGGTGGAAACCCACTCCGGGACAAAAACCACCTAATGCTTTTCTAATAATTCTTTAATATTCAACTCCAATTGAAAATAAAGCTCCAACTTCGTATAATCTAGAAAAGCATTCTTCTCCAACTCCCACTGGATGGACGCTCCAACACTCGAGATTCTTCAATAGTCAACTAAATAGATGCCCCAACACCCAATGAGCTACAATTCACCCTAGCACCACCCTACCACCCTATAGAAGAATAAAAGAAGAATGGACTCTTGTACCATGGAAAATGGTCCACTTTACAATGATTTAGAATGATGGAAAAGAAGAAGTTATACTAGACCATAAACCCAACTTTGACTCAACCATCTAATGATGATCCTAGACCTCCCAACACTACCTCTTCAACCCTTCGCAGATAGACACTAGTACAATTTGTACAATAATGTATTTACAATGACTAAGTACAATGATACCTTTACAATGATTCTATGGGTTAAACTTACTTGAAGACTTCATATGATGAACTTCTTGATGTTGTTATGAAACTTAGTTCGCACACTTTCTGTCATGCTTTACCTGCTTGCTGCTTTGCTTTGCCTCACAACAGAGATTTGGTCCTTTGCAATCCTTGACAACACATGATCTAGCTTTTTCTTGCCTTCTATGAGCTCGATACTGAATCTGGTGTATCTCTGTTATTTCAGATCCTCAATATCTGATTTTCTGTTTTGTAGTGGTCCTATGAGTCATATTTCCAATGCCATAGGTCTGACCCAATTGTGATTCTTGAAGAGAGAGTTATACCCAATCTCTCATAATGCCCTAATTATGGATTGTTTCAATATAGCGCACTTGTACGGCGTGCCACATGTTATTTTTTCAACACCAAACGGCTCTGAAATTGATAGAGAAAAAATTACAGTGATACACTATCTTGTCATTTTCTGAGTACAATCCGATACTAGAGAGAATGTTTATGATAGTTGCCAAGGTCACTTCTTTGAGATGATATTGGAGCGTGCAAAAACACTGATTTCCACGAATCATATCTCCAAAAATGTTGCGCACCTTGATCTAAAATTTTACGTGACTTCCTCAGGAACTCAAATTTTCCTCATAAACATTTGACTTACCGAACCTTCGTAGAAAAAAATTTAAAGCACAAATTCCACGATGACCAGTTTCAGATGGCGCGATCCCTTGCCTAAGGAGGAAATGAAGATTACAATGTATATAAATGCCTAATTTGAGAGGAGCTTCAACAAGTGAACATGGGAGGGATTTTAGGAACTTAAAAAATATTAATTATGAATTTTCAATGACCCATGCCCCAACCCCATGGGTTTTTAGCCCACTAACTGGGGGTACAAACTTCAAACATGAATATCTCTCAAACCGTGAAGAATTACATGTCCTTTCATATATCAACAGAAACATCTCAACAAGTAGAAACCATCAAAAACATTATTTACCTAGAATATCATAATTTGGTGAGTCAGAATTGTCAGAATTCACATGCAATATTAGGTTAGCCCTAGGCTAGTCTTTGCTAGGGTTGACATCAATGACAGTGATCCTTATATACCTCACTTCATCACCCCACTTACACCTCATTCATTCCCTTTTTCTCCTCTAAAAAAACCTCTGTTTCCCTCATTCATCATTTTTCTTCTAAGAAGGCCTTAAACAATGTAAAAATTCCTTTTTACATTGTTTTAGCCTAACCTCTCACCCTATCGAGCCTCTTAAAAACCTTACAAAACTCTATTTTTTGTGTTAAAAACCCACTTTTGTGAGATAGGCCTCTAAGCCCCTTTTCAGCTTAAAAAACCCAACCCCCTTACCATAAAACCCTCACCCCGAACATTCTACTATCTTCCTAAAAAACCCCTTCATTTTTTTCCCTCGGTCCCTTTTTCCCATAAAACTGAGGCATCCGCCTCTTCTTAGCCCCTTTCCCTATTCTTTATTTTACACCTCCACCCCTTTTATTTTTATAACCCCCAAACCTTATTAAACCTCCCCTTTTTAACCTTTGAAAAGATTAACATGGGCCTGTTTCTCCCTTTCTTCCCATCTTCACCCTCACCCTCAATCCTCTCATCCGGACCGTTGATCCCGAGGCCTGGGCCCTGATCCAACGGCCACCACACTTCCTCCCTTCATCTCATCTCCTAACTCAACCTCGCTACCTGACAAAATTGCATACGTCTCCAAGCCGAGCCCAAAGTCACTGCCTGCCACCTGTCTCTGGGCCCCGCTCCATAAACCTGCACGCCAACCCCTCAAGCATTCCGCACTGTCGATCTCATCTCTTGAGATCTGACAGCTCAAACTCTTATCGCGCGGAATTTTGCGCCAAGGTTTAACGCCCTCAACCTGTGCGAAAAAATATGTTTCGCCCTAGACACGCGTCCAACACTGAGTGGTATCGCGCACCCTCCGCTCAAAACCATTTACCACCCATCTCCTAAACCACCCCGATTTTCTGAAACCGCTTTCTTCCCCTTGCACTCAGAAATCAATTTTCCTCATTTTTTTTGCCTATTTTCTGCATACAAAACTTTCCCTCTGCATCTTCTCTCCCTCTACAAATCACCCCCGACACCTCAGAATCCTGAAAAATGCAATTTAATCCAAATCCGCAGGTTTTTGATTAATGTTTGTTTGAGTTTTTGCAGGTTTTTAATGGCAGAAACAAACCAGATGCCCTCCCATTGCTGTTTGTTGAAAGAGACCCCTTGGTGACGACTCCGGGGGCTCTAAAAAACAAATTATGAAGATCAAGGTTTTCCTCAGGGTTTGATTGATGGTGAATCATGATCATCGATCAATCAATAACCCTCATACCATGGAGAAATCCTCCCTACACACAAAGGACAAATACAAAGGAAGCATCAGTAAAGGAATGAAGAACAGAAGTATTGAAAAGGGCTAATTACAGATCAAAGGGTAAAACAGAATATGAGCCCTTAAAAACAGTGATTAAATGATAAAGCCCAAAGCATAAGGACAGAGGATAAAAGAATAAAACATATTATCTAAAATCAAGGTTTGAAGACCTAATTACTGAGTTTATGATTAAAACAAATACAGATACCCAAAGAAAACCTCGAATAACTCAAAAAAGAAGCATTTACTCCTCCAAAAGATCAAACTACCACCTATAGCATGTTTCCTTTCCATAAAGGCATTTGGGCAGTTATTACACAGTCAGAAGATATTTTTATCTATCAAGGTAGTTATTGTAAAAGTTATTATAAGCCTTAAAAGTCAAACTTTTTACCTCTTCTTTAAAAATTAAGACAGATTTATTAAAACAGAGAAGTAGCTACTGATATTCCTGCCTTATGCCTTGCATGGTAATCAAGGTCAGGAATGCATTTACTCTGTAATTAATGACACTCAAGCCCTATCTTGAACTCCACCTCCTCATTTGCAGCATAAATACTGCATTTGAACTCATTGTATTGTTGGCATTTGATGACTCTTTGAAGTAATATATAGTCTCTTGGAAGTTGAAGGAAAATTGATGTCTTGGATCTTGTGGATACCCTGATTTGTTTGTTTATGGAGGAGGCTAGATCACTGGATCCCTGAGCTTGGCTGTTGGTGAATTCTTTCTATCTGTTATTTTTATTTCCCGTTTTCATTATGTTCTCATATTTATTTATTGCAGTAGAGTAAAGGTTTTAGGCTAAGAAATGTCTTTTGAAATCACCTTAATTATGTTTTCTCTTCACTGTTTTAATGTTTTCTCCTGCAAGGTCTGATTGGAGGATTCTTAATTTCCCTCTAGTTCCATCTAGCTTTTTATTTTAGAGATAATTCAATAGAGTATAACCAAAGAGTTTCTCTTTTGGTAAGTCCATGTTCCTTTGAGTACGGCTTGAGAGGTTATTTTTAAGGAATGATTTCAATAGAGTGAAACCAGGAAATTTAGTGGTGAGTCCATGCTCCTTTGAGTACAACTTGAGAATTGTTTCTGAAACTTATTTAAAGTATGCTTAGTAGATTCTAAACCAGGGAATTCTATGGTGTGCCTTGTCCTTTGGACTGCCTCAAAAGGTTGCTTTAAAGATCCCTAGAGAGTTAGTCAAAAGCAGATTAGATTATTTTTGTTTGATCTTAGACTATTCCTATTGTTATCTTATATGTTTTCTTTATCTGAAAGTAGTCTTTTGATTGCTGGATTGTTGTCTGAAAGGTTTGCTTATTAAAATTTTGTCCAAAGAAGTCTATGGTTAGCCCTATCCTTTGGCTTACTTCAAAATAGATGCCTTGAAATATTTCTCTTGTTAAAGTAGATGATAAAGAAATCGTAGTTTCCCTTTGTCCTAATTTTCATTCTTATCCTTAATGTTCATCTCATTATTCCAAAAAATTTGAAGATCCACTGGCCAAGTTAGATTTTCCCTATGATACTCCCTGATCCTTTTATATACTTATCATGACTTCCATTTGACTCCATTTCCCAATGACTTAGATATTTCCCATTCTATTTATGCTCCTTGATCATTATGTCCAACCAAAAAAATCAAACAAACCTTGTACTTAATAACTAGCCTAAAATCAACCTTTAAAAGAAAACAAGAACATATCCTTTGCAAAATAGCCTGAGAGATCCCTCTCTGAGTCTAGGAATGCTAGGTCCTAGAACTCTAAAGATTGGTTCCATGTTGCCTTGTCATTTGGTATGTCAATATGTCAAATCACTGGACCACAATAGGAACAAGGTGCATTGGGCCTTAAAAGCACTGAATTGAGGTAGTGAGACCCATAAATGCAGTGATTTGGGAGAGTCGTGCTTAGGGATTTCTGTAGGAATTATGACAAGGGGTTCATGGATGTGGATTGATCCGATTCAAAGACCTATTGACCAGATGCGGAAAAACGGAATGTAAAATATTTCCCCCGAAAGCGCACATTCAGAAATATTAGTTGATGACAGAAGTGATTTACCTTGTGACAAGTTTAGATCAAGATTAACTGGTCAAGATCATCATCCATTATAATACATTTCATCATGACATATTTTCTGAGGGAGGCATACTTATGATCAACACATAAGCTAACATTACATGTACAATGATCACGAAGTTGAGTCCATTGATGAAAAATTTTGGATCCATGATTGGATGATTGCATGATCATAATCATCATGCTTTCTAATTTTTAATTAACCCTAAAAGTGTATCCTAGATGGATGGAGCTAGATAGAGGGTCTTCTATCTCATTAACTTGATCACCCAATTTATGAGTCTAACCATGTGAATGAATGAGCTGGAGTTGAACATGGTAGACACCATCTGGTTACCAACTAATGATGTAAGCCATTAACGGATGTGAGAGGAACCATCGATGATGTTAATGGATCTTAAGGTACTACAGTACAATCGGTATGGTGTGAATGAATAAGTTGTTTTCGAACACGATACAAAATCTTTCGGTTGAAAGCTAATGATGTAAACCTATTACCGAGAGAGGAAAATTTCATTGATGTATACAATATCCAAGGTACTGAAAGAAGAGTTTCTAATTCAACTTCGTGGATGATGAGATGATGTTGACAGGAAGCGACCCATTGCAGGAGCGGCTTGATGTATACCCCATCAATGACATGAAACGGGTATCAAGATTTGAGACATAATGATGTTGATGTGGAAATCGTTTAGGAATGGCATACATGAATGTAGGCTTAAGAGTATCATAGTAGAGTTCAACTAAATGTATTATCTTGAACACACCAGTGACACTGAATGGAGTTAGCAACATTGACCCAAAACCGAAAGCGAAGGCTTTGATATGGTGTGATGAAAAAAAAGACAAGAATATTTCCCAACCCAACGGTCATGAAGATGAAGTGAAAGAGAGTAACATTCAAGAGTGGATCAATGCCATTAATAGGTAGTGTATCCCATTTTCCAAATTTCCCCAACCATTGCTGGTCAATACCTCTTTATTTTTTTAACAATATTGAGGAGGATAGCATATAATTGATTTGGAAGTTCATCCTTCAGATGAATCCTTCCAAGTATATTTAACGAACCTTGAGAAAGAGTGGTTCGATCCCATCATGTTCAACGAGTCCATCATTGTTTTATGTTTTTCCAAGTCTAGTGAAGGTGTAACTAGACCATTTTTTCATGTTTAAATAGTTTGAAAAAAAGGCGAAAAAAAAACTCCAAAGGTTCCTTTTTGTAAATAGACTCTTGAGTCTAAACGCAGAGAAAAATACTCAAGGGAACCTATTAGCCATGTTTGGCTAAGCCATTCCCTTTTCATAATTAGTCTATCTCTTTCTGGAAAAAGGTTAAACTCATACTGAGTAGACACATTTTCATTTACTTTAATGAGTTTGAAAAGACAAGTGCTCAACAATATTTTCATGTTTAGGGAGTATGAAAAGAGCTAAAAGAGGACTCCTCTTGGAGGAATGAGTGGTATAAAGGGTAGAAACTTGTTCCAGTTATGATGGAACTGTGCAAAACATGTATATGTCAAGAGGTAGGCTAATAATACCACTAATTACAGCGGTTCCTCAGGAAAGGGTAAAAAAAAAGTGAAAGTATATGATCAGTCAAGCAGATGGTGACAATGGAATGAGAAAACAAAGGCTCATATGGAAAAAATAGGTTGATAAAAAGGAAATAATAGGAGATAGGATGAAAATGGTTTCATTTTTTACAGAAGCTTAAAACAAGGGAAACTATGCTTGAAATTGGTTTCATTTTTACACAAAATTTAAACGAAGGTAAACTATGCTTGAAATAAGTTTGCATGCCCCAAACATAATGACTCAATTCTAGGCACATGCCCCCCAAGATTCATTTCAATCACCTAAGTAGACAACTCATTAGTAACATGTGGATGGAATGAAGGTTCATTTACGATATCAAGTGAAAGACTCAACTGGGAATTTACGAGATCTAATCAAAGACTCGAATGGGAAGGGAATTTTTTTAATTTTTTAATGAGCTTGACACAGTAAAAGAACTATGCTCATGACACCTTGTTTCATTTGTTAATGAGCTTTACATAAGAAAAGGAACTCTCCTCCGATAACCTTGATCATGACCTTCAGGAGCACATGGCTTCCAAGAGTTTCTCATCAGATGGAAGAACAACACTCTGGAATGTATCAAAGGATCCAATGGAAAAATCTGACTCCAATGCACCCAGTAAATGATGCACTACATCACCTACTAGATCATTGGTAGATGCAGACATGGAACAAGCTGTCACATAATTAACTTGTGGTGGGGAAGATACCACTTTCATATAAGTATCGTTTAGGGATTCTAGTTGATTGGGAGTCAAATTAGGATCAACGAATGAAATTTTATCGATAGTCACAATTCTTCCTTCATGCGAGAAACACATCATACAAAAGAGTGAAGAGACAAGAGCTCCCATGACATAAACATAGTCACACCCAAGGAGTAAATTAAAATACAAAGGGCCTTGGACTTCCATTACATCGATATATTTTTTTTTTCCTACCAAAATAATAGGCAACTTAGGAAGGATTCCTGATGGTTGGTTGGTTCCTATATTAAAGGCCAACAAATTTTGGGTAACAATCACAAGTTGCAGAGAACTGAAATATTTCCATGCAATTGAGGACATAATACTAACAGACGTGCCTCTGTCTATGACTATGCCAGGTACAGGAATATTATAATCATGTACTATGGATTGGAAGGGCATGTAAGGAGGAAGAATATATCCTACCAATTGAATCTAATCAAAGGAAGTGGCCATACTAGTTGGAGGGGGTGTTGTGGGAATGAGATAACTTCCCCCTCGTGCTATGGGAATGGGATGATTATCCCCCAGTGCCATTGGAACAGGTTGTGTTACACCAATTTTTGGTCATCTAACCTGTTACTATTAGATGGACCAAAGTACACCATGTAAGACCAATTTTACCCTAAGTAAAATTGCTTTCACTATGAAAAATAACTTAGTAATCCTTATTTATTAAGTTGTTTATGGTCTAAACAGGAAACCCCATGAGGAAATATTAAATAAATCCACATTTGTTTGATTTTCCTCAAGGAATAATTAGTTAAACAACAGTTTAATTAATATTCCTAGTCATATTTAACCCAAAACAGGAAAATTAATTAGATAAATTATTATTTATCTTATAATTCTCTAGGAATAATTATTTAAACCTTATTTAAATAATATTCCTTGTTAAATTTGACTAAATCATTTATAAATAATTGAATAAATCATTATTTATTTGATTATTACTTAACCACATCCTGAAAATAATAAATAAATCATTTATTTATTTATTATTTACAAATAAAGGTATTTGACCAAATTCAAATTCCTTTTTCCTCCAAAAAAAATATAATAAAATATTCCATAAAAGTTGGAGCTAGAATTGGTTAATGATATTTTAATTATGCACCAATATCTAGACTAACTCAATATTTTGTTATAAATAGAAGGGTTTTTCCATTCACTCACTACCTTTTGTTGCCTAAAGATCACTCTAGATCTATACTTTTGGTCTGACTTCGATCCACCATCAAGAGAGAGAGATTTTAGATCTGAAGTGTTGAGGACTTACAAGAACCCATCCCATTGAGGCGGACTGGTAACATCTTTCTATGTTCCCTTCCCAGGTGTCAAAAAATACAAAAATTCTTTAAAACATTCTTGTGTTGTCTATTGGATGCATGGAGCAACTCTTACTTTATTTTACTGCTTAATGTCTTTTTCTGCATAGATCTAGATTTTGCAACATTTATCTTGGTCAACTAATTGCAGATCTAAAGAAATTGGCAGTCATCTTTTCTGTTAAGGGTGTTTGTTATGCACGGCTAAAGTGATCCTTTTCTGTACGCTTGCGATTAAGATTCATACTAACAACTGGCAACTCCACAAGGGCTTACGATTACGACCACTGTCATTTTTCAGATCCCTTCATGACCAGCTGCTTCAAACCCTAGGATTTCTCTTTAGCTTTTTGTTATGCACGACTAAAGTGATCATTTTCTGTATGCTTGTGATTAAGATTCATACTAACAAATGGCGAATCCACAAGGGTTTACGATTACGACCACTATTTGTTGCTGCTGCATTTGATTTTGAGATAGAACAGATGGATGTGAAGACAACATTTCTTCACGGGGATCTAGAAGAGGAGATCTACATGAAGCAAACTGAAGGCTTTATGGTGAAGGGTAAGAAAGAACTGGTATGCAGGTTGAAGAAGTCTCTGTATGGGTTAAAACAGTCACCAAGGATGTGGTATCAGAAATTTGATACCTATATATGGGGACTTGGCTTCACCAGAAGCAAGGAGGATCAATGTGTTTATTTTAAATTAATTGGTGACCGTGTTATGTATTTGGTCTTGTATGTGGATGATATGTTGTTAATTGGAAATGACAAAGAAATTATCCAAGATTTGAAGACCCAACTGTTCTCCAAATTCGACATGAAGGATCTTGGTGCTGCAAACTATATTTTGGGCATGGAAATTAAGAGAGATCGCGCAAAGAGGAATCTCTAGTTAAACCAGAGGAAGTATGTCGAGACTATATTGCAGAGGTTCAATATGCAGGATAGTAAACCGGTGAATGTTCCTATTCCTGTAGGTGTAAAGCTATCTGCTGAACAGTGTCCCAAGACACAAGAAGAAGAGGAGGATATGTCCCGTGTTCCATATGCAAGTGCGGTGGGTAGCCTGATGTATGCAATGGTTTGTACTAGACCATACATTGCACATGCAGTGGGATTATTGAGCAGGTTTATGTCAAACCCAGGGAAGGAGCATTGGACAGCAGTGAAGCGGGTTTTCAGATATTTACGTGGCACTAGTGATTATGGCTTGTGCTACCAGGGAAGACCAGGATTGGAAAAAATGTTGGACATTCGTGGTTTTGTTGATGCAGACTGGGCTGGAGATCTGGACCAAAGAAGATCTACAAGTGGGTATGTGTTTAGCCTATTTGGAGGCGCAGTCAGTTGGATGAGTAAAAGACAGTCTGCAGTGGCTCTTTCAACTACAGAGGCAGAATACATAGCAGCCACTCATGCAAGCAAGGAAGCAGTTTGGTTGCAGAGATTGTGTTCAAGTATGGGGTTGGTACAGCAAGCTATAATGATAGACTGTGATAGCCAAAGTGCAATTTTCTTGGCTAAGAACCCTGCTTATCATTCAAAGACAAAGCACATTGATGTTCAATATCACTTTGTTAGAGTTATGGTTGAGGCTAAAAGGGTGTTGCTGGTAAAGGTGGACACTTTGAAGAATGTTGCAGATGCATTGACGAAGTCTGTGAGCACTCAGAAGTTCTCTTGGTGTGGAGAAACAATGGGTGTTGAAGAATTGGCCCAATGACTAAGCTCTCCTGTGGCCCCCTGTGGAAAGAAAACAAAAAGTGGGAGAATGTTGGGTATGTGTTATATTCTTTTGCGATTAGCTACATATTTGTATGTGCGTCGGGGCGTAGGCGAAGTCACGAGAGGCGGCTTCGATCCCAGATTGGGGTAGGGGCGCGCCGCAAAAATTTGTTTTTTGTGCGGACCCACTCATAGGCAGATCCGCCCATTGTTTTTTGCATGGTTTTGCACATGGTTTTTGGGGTTCGATGGTTTTTGTCCCCTGGTATTTTTGTAGATCCGGTCAAGGGAACTACGGTTATGTTCTAATCCAGGGTTAATGGATTGGGGTTTATGTATGCTTCGGCATGTATATATATGTGTTGTAACACTAAAAGGAATATAATGAAAAATCAAGCTGGTCGTCCCAATTTGGGATCCAGGGGAAAATCTCTGTGTTTATCTGTTTTATGTTTTATGCTCTCGCTATTGTTTATTTTCTGTTATAAGATTCGTGTGTAGAGAATTTCTGTTCAGGGTTAAAACCTACACCTTCCTCTAGTCATCCCATCTTTTACTGTGATGATTAAATCATGGTAGCCTTTTCCTCCCCTGACTTCATCTTTCCCACCCGTAAGTGAGATGGCACCATCCGTGTCTATGGTGACTTTCATGACTTGAGCAAAAGCTACCCCCATGGTAGCTCCCACACACCACCTTCCCGTCAGTGTGTGAGTAGTAGACATCCTACCCAGATCACTCCCTCTAGCAGTGTTTGTTCGATTTCTACTTTGCGCTCAGGTTGCCAACATTATTCATCATCCTCCCATTTGTTGTCTTGTGGCACCTTTCAGATGGACCCCCCATCCACACCTTATATTGGTTACGCCGATGGTGCAAGTCATTACTCCCAGAATCTAGCCTCGGTAGGTTGGGCCATTTTTACCCCGTTACATTCGCTTGTTCTCTCGAACGGTGTATGCATTGGTACTACCACCAAACTCCAGGCTGAATATGATGTAGTGTGCGGTTTATTAGATGATGCCCTTTCCCATCGCATCCTCCAGATTGATGTTCATTTAGATTCCCTGCTTCTTGTCATGCAATTGAATGGTGTTTATCGTGTACATAATCCTATCCTTTTTATAATATATTTACAAGTGAATCTTTTGATGTGTGAATTTGAAATCATTATATTCAATCATGTACCTAGAGAAAAAAATCACTATGTATATAGCATTGCAAACAATATTCTAGATTGGCATTTATTACACGCATTTAACACAAGAAAATAATATAAAAACCATCAAAACGATGCATATCCATTATATGTGTCGTATAAAATGTTTTAGAGTCCATTAACTTTGATACATATTACATGCCCATAGCATGTTACAAAAACTCAAAACTGAGGGCACCACCTACCCCTACACCGAATCACTATCTGGAGGATCCCGAGCCAATGGCTCTGCTCCTGCAGCTCGTAGATAGACCACTGCGATGATGAATCAACTCCAAATTTGTTTGATTTCCTCTAGGAATAATTAGTTAAACAGTAGTTTAATTAATATCCCTGGTCATATTTAACCCACAACAAGAAAATTAATTAGATAAATTATTATTTATCTTATTATTTTCTAGGAATAATTATTTAAACTTTATTTAAATAATATTCCTTGTTAAATTTGAGTAAATCATTTATAAACAATTGAATAAATCATTATTTATTTGATTATTACTCAACCACATCCTTAAAATAATAAATAAATCATTTATTTATTTATTTTTTACAAATAAATGGATTTGACCAAATTCAAATTCCTTTTCCCTCCACCAAATATAATTAAATATTCCATAAAAGTTGGATCTAGAATTGGGTAATAATATTATGCACCAATATCTAGACTAACTCAATATTTTGTTATAAATATAAGGGTTTTTCCATTCACTCACTACCTTTTGTTGCATAAAGATCACTCTAGATCTATACTTTTATTCTGACTTTGATGCACCATCATTGTCATATTTTGCTACCATTTTTCTTATGAACTTCCTTTGAGTTCCATTTTTTGTCTGGCTTTTCTACACCGTCAAGAGAGAGAGATTTTAGATCTGAAGTGTTGAGGACTTACAAGAACCCATCCCATTGAGGGGGACTGGTAACATCTTTCTATGTTCCCTTCCCAGGTGTCAAAAAATACAAAAATTCTTTAAAACATTATTGTCTTGTCTATTGGATGCATGGAGCAACTCTTACTTTTATTTACTGCTTAATGTATTTTTCTGCATAGATCTAGATTTTGCAGCATTTATCTTGGTCAACTAATTGTAGATCTAAAGAAATTGGCAACCATATTTGTTGTTAGGGTTGTTTATTATGCACGACTACAGTGAGAATTTTTCGTACGCTTGCGATTAAGATTCATACTAACAGGGTAGCTCCACCCCTAAACTGTGGGAACAAGAGAACTGGCCCCCAGTTCATTGCAATTTGAAGAAACAAGAAGAACTTGAGGAGTATGAGACTCACTCTGTACAAGAAAGGTATGATCAATTGAAGGTGGAATTGATTTAACCATTTTCTCAACCAATGGTTGGTCAAGAATGGACTCATGGAATTCACATTTAGAGAGAGTGGGATTGATTGGATTCAAATTCTAATCAATTACTGTATCAGCTAGTGGTGGATTAGGGGAAAGCTTTTGATAACCAGCCAGAATACGAGGCTAAGAAGCTATAAGGTTTTCCAACACTTTTTAGGCTTCATCAATATAAGGAAAAATGTGAATATGATGATTCCCTTCACATAACCTACCGATGAACTTAACATTACCCTGTTTCCTATGAACTTTACCATCACTAGTTGAAGGTTTATCACCAAAATGATCTCTAGAAGTTGATGAAAAAGGCTGATGTAAGCCTGTGGAACACAATTATAATACCTTGGGAATACAAGGACAATATTTAAGAATGTGGTCACCCTTACATAACATGCGAGGTAATTTCACTTTGTGGGGCTTATTGGAAGGTTTCTCCATACTAGTTGCATCAGTAGAAATGATTGCTTGATTTCCCTTCTACTTATTTTTCTTTCTCTTAATATTCCATTTCTTCTTATTCTTATCTACCTGGTTACTAATTTTGAGGTTTTCACTATACGAAGGGGAAGAAGAGGGAGAAGACTGAATATGCGAAGAAGGAAAATATTCAACGTTAGGATCAACTTGTTTAGGTGGAAGACTATCTAGTTGAGAAGAAGTTGGGACATTCAGAACTATAGGGGTTGAAAATAACCAAACTGGTAAACCAATGGTAAATCTAGGAAGGGAAAACGTTGCCATATAAGGAGCACCAATATTTCCAAAAAAGGAAAATGACTAGGACTCTTGTAAGAGGTAAAATTAGGAATTGTTTCCATTACTCTCAACCTAAGATTTACGAAGGAGTTTTTCTATGATGAGGATTTTATTCTTCAGTTAATTAATTTATTTTATAAATTAAAGACATAAAATAAGATAAAAACAAGGGTAACTAGGCAAAAGGGTTTACCAAGTAACCGTGAATTGCAATATACCACCTTGGTGAACCAAGGATTTACTTATGGGTAGGAAATCTCCCTGAATGTTGTGTTCGGTGTATCACACTGTACAAGGTGACTGACTCAGCTACCTAAGGTGAGGATAACAATTTACTATGGACTTTCAAAATATACCCAAAGGTATGTGGAAGCACAGTCCGTGGTAGTGTTGTATAATGCATATTCATATGATAAGATTGTTCACATATACTTTTCATGCATGGAGTGCCATCCAATATACACTAAGGTATAGGGAAAACGGTCTCATACACTTATGTACGTGGAATGAGATATCACCCTCGGAATGAAATGCTAGAAAAAACGACAGACCCTATGCTTAAATACATTGAAACACATATCTAGCCTATACTTATAGATGTTTGCGTTAATGTGAAAACTGCTCCCTGAGTTTGATTCAATAAATTTTAAAGTTTATCTTGAATTAAGTTTCAGTTTTCAAGGCTCACCACAAATTTCATATGAATAGCCTAAAAATGAAAACTAGCATGATGAAATGAAACTTTTCTTTTCAATGAAAATATATGTATGGGAGGGAAGATAACAAATAATGATGTTGCATACAAGATGGAACAAACAATATGGTTAATAAATTCCCCTAACGCAATTGTTGCTAATTCCACTTTCACATACAAAACCCTAGCTGCAATGCATGATGCATAAGATTTTCCTTTTCAATTCCACCTAATTTTCAAATGAAAACAAAGTTATTTTCCTAATCACTGATAAAATAAAATATTCATAATAATCACTGAAACACCAATTCCTTCAAACAATTCAATGATCAAGCAATGAAAATTAAGTTATTTTCTTAATCACTGATAAAATAAACTATTCATAACGATGATTGAAACACCAGTTACTTCAAACAATCTAATGATCAAGAAATCAGTTTTCTAATGACCTGATTGACAAGAAAAAATAAAATCTAAACAAATTCTTATCAAAGGCACTAAAAACCAAAATTAAAAAAGATGAAGGCTCTAAGAGACCATTACACACTTAGGGACACAAGGAGGATCAAATGGAACAAATTTAATCAGAGATAAAATCATAAAAAGTTATTTTTTTACATGAAACATGGGTCAAAGCAGGTGCATATAGGCTACCAGTTCTCTGCAATGCAAGTGCAGAGAAGGTCAGAGAGTGTTGAAATGCTCTGTTAGAAAACTAGGGGAAGTGCTTATCAAGGTAAAGCCAAGTTTCGACACAAAAAATCAAGTGAAGCTCAATGAAATTTATTCATAGTGTCAATTCAAAATGAGTGAGGAAATGGATTTATTTTTAAGAGGTGAAACAAGTACTAGGGACAAGGAAACCACTAAGGGAATGAAACAATCCTTAGTGGAGTCGCCAATTTTTTATACGTAATTTACGACTGTGGACAAAAGTATCTTCCCTAGACCTAGTGGAATCATCTAGAATAACATAAGGCAAATAATATAAAGTCCCCTTTAGAAAAATTAAAGAATGGAAAGAGGATTACTTGGAATCTGTCGCAAGCTCTTCTCTCCTCTCAAATTGTAAGCTCCAATTGTAGCTTCAATTGCTAAAATTAGAACATGCACATATAATTAACACAAGTCAAAGATATACAACATCTATGTAGCATTATCTAATTACTCTATTCAATGGATCAAAAAACAATTGAAATACATGAATGTAAACATAACATAACACATTAGGAAAGCAATATACTCTTTATATTAATATAAATAGGAGAGAGTTTACAACCAAGAATAATAGCTGATTTTGTAGAGATCTCCCCAAGTTGACTTGTCCTTCCTTGTCACAAAGCACACCTCAACGTCACCCTAATGCATGAAGATGATGTCTAATTTAGATTCAAGGTAGTTGTATGAGGGCATGATCATTATCCAAAATCCCGCCCTGATATTGCAGATGGCAGTAAATTTATAGGAGAGTGTGATGGCTTAGGAATTATTATCCATTTACTAATCTAGGCTTGAGATCAACTTAAGAGGGGAGGATGAGCTCAAGGGATGAGGGGTGAAATCTCCAAGGTAGGATAAGATAGGATTTGAAGTTCTTATCCAAGGTAAATGGTTGAAATAACTCCTGGAAGCTTATGGAAGAGGACACTTCAAGATTCTTTTTAATTTTCCTAAATTTTTTAAATCAACGCACCCCCAACAAGGGGCAACCTATTGTTGATCAACTTTGGTGCAGAACTGAGAAACTTGCTATTGATCAACTGTTAGTATGAATCTTTTGTCGATGTGTATGAAAAAATACCACTTTAGCTACGCATAACTAATAGCCCTAACATCAAAAGTGGCTGCCAATATCTTCAGATCTGCAGTTAGTTGATCAAGACAAGAGCTGCAAAAAACCAGATCTATGCATAGAAAGACATTAAGCAGTAAAAAGAAGGTTTTGCTCCATATATCCAATAGACAAGACAAGAACAATTTTTGAAATAATTTTTTGTATTAAGGGCACCTGGGAGGAAAACAAGAAGATGTTTACAATTCTCCTCAATGGGATGGGTTCTTGGAAGTCCTCAGCACTTCAGATCTAGCATTTCTCTCTCCTGTTGGTGTAGAAAACCCAGACAAAGATAGAACTCAAAGGGAGCTCACACAGCGAAAAATGGAAAATATGACAATGATAATGGCTCAAAGTCAGACCAAGAGTATAGATCCAGAGTGATCTAATAGGCAACAAAAGGTGAAGAATGGTAGGGAAAAACCCTCCTATTTATAACAAAATATTGGGTCATTCTAGATCTTGGTGCATGATTAAAATAACATTAACCAAATCTAGATCCACCTTTTATAGAATATTTTATTATATTTGTTGGAGGGAAAAAGTATTTGACTTGGGTCAAATCCCTTTATTTGTCAATAATAAATAAATAAATGATTTATTTATCTTTTTAAGGAAGTGGTTGAAGGATAATCAAACAAATAATGATTTATTTAATTATTTGTGGATGATTTGGTCATATTTAACAAGGAATATTATCTAAATAAGATTTAAATAATTATTCCTAGAAAATAATAAGATAAATAAAGGTTTATCTAATTAATTTATTTGTTTTGGGTTAAACATGATTAGGAATAATAATTAAATTATGGTTTAATTAATTATTCCATGAGGAAAATCAAACAAAAATAGGTTTGTTTAATATTTCCTTTTGGGGTTTCCTGTTTAGACCATAAACAACCTAATAAATGTGGTTTATTAAGTTATTTTACATAGTGAAAGAAATTTTACTTAGGGTAAAATTGGTCTTACATGGTGTACTTGGGTCCATCTAATGATAATAGGTTATATGACCAAAAAATGGTGTAACAGATTGCCCCCCAGCGTGCGAGTGTTAGGAGCAAATCGTATGACCGAAGTACGTTGTAAGAACTCAATCACCAGACATCAAGAGGGAAGTCAGAGAGAGAAATGTAAGGTAGACGGGTGTGCTGAAGAACTAGACCCTGAGGAGACGAGACTCGCAGGTGCAACAAGTCTCTGTTTATGAGAGGGTACTTGTGCTAAAGGCGGCGGGGGAGGCATACCTATGCCCGCCGAGACAAAGTACAAAAGAATAGTGTGTCCAGTAAACAAGGGACCGAACCATAAAGTACAACCGGCATAAACATGAGCCAGATAATAATACAATGAGGAATCCCACATACATGTTGTGCCTGGGATAACAGCCAGGACTTATACAATAATATATGAGTACATGAGATACAAATACAACCCAAATGCCCCCTATACACGGGGAAGGGATCACAAGATCTGACTGATACATGCAAATCAAAGAGGCGCTGCAAGCGGCTAAGGCCGACATCATCAAATATATGGAGCTGCATCGAAGGCTGCAATGAAGAGGTCATCCGGGCATGTGGGGGGCTACCTACAGGGCCACCCCCTCATGAGGGCTGAGACATCTGACACACACCCGGGAATCATCAAGAGCTGTTGTTGTATCACTGAACCATCAAGTATATGGATCTCGGCCATGCTGAAAGGAGCTGGAGTGGAGAAACAATCAAGTCAAAGGGAAATGAGAGATCCCTTTGCCTGATCCGAGGCACCGAACAAGAGTGGAAGCCGGAACCAAGGTACACCGCCCTCTAGACCTGGCTTCTGGAATGAATGAGCTGATGTCAATAGAAGGAGGTCCGCCATAGGTGAGGCAAGGAGAGATCCTCAACTAAGGCACGAGAGAAAATAATAGAGCGACAGACAGACTAATACCGATGATGATGGTGGAATGTAGGGGACTGAGTAGCGAATGGACGACTTCTCTTGCTAGAGCATAAAGGGCATGAATGACATGGCAGCGACTCACACGATATCATCAGGGATAAGGGACAGTGGGACTGAAGGCCATAATGTGTGACACAAGAGAGAAACCAAGCAATGAGGGATGGAGGACTATAGTGGGGTACAAAGGGACTCGGGGTAGATTCCATGACTGCGATGATGACTCAACTTGGATGCTCTAAACAAGGGTGACTCGATGGTGCTGCCACACAGTATAGGTCTAATGGGGGACCAGGAAAACATGAGTACAAGATGGTATCTCATGATGAAAATTGACACAAACATGGACAAGTATGGAGGCGAAGTGGTGCCCCAAGTACAAGTGTTGTAAGTGAGGAAATTTGATTTAAAGGGGAGGTGAAGTGACCCTTCTTGGACAAAATGGGTCCGGGTGAAGTAGCAAATCACAAAAACAGAAAACGATGCTGGCTATCTAAAAGAAAATAAAACATGCATTTCAAAAGAGAAATGCTAAGGGTAATATTTCTTAAGATAGAGTGCATTGCGAGGATTAGGAAGGGGATTTCCTTTGAAATCCTCTAAGAGGTATGCCCCCTTACCGAGATCCTTACTAATGATGTAAGGGCCTAGCCATAATGAGTCGAACTTCCCATGACCAAGGACATCATGGGCCTGGTCATACACTAGAACAAGGTCACCTTCGTGAAAAGTGTGAGGCTGGACTTTTCTGTCATACTCAGCTTTGGTGCGTTTCTTGGCCGCTTCCATGGTTTGCAAGGCAACACGGTGGTCTTCGGAGGCACGCTCAAGCATGATAAGTCGTTGTTCTAGAGGTTGGGTGTTAGGGAGAATTTCAACAGCTAGATGCAGGGAAGGAATTTCACACTCGATCGGTAAGACTGCCTCCTCTCCAAAAACGAGGTGGAAAGGAGTAAACCTGGTGGCGGTTTTAACAGAAGTTCGATAGGCCCACAAAGCAGGGAAGAGCATAAGATGCCAATTGGTTATGTGCTTATTCACCGTTCGTTGAAGCATAGTCTTGAGGATTTTGTTGACTGCTTCAACTTGGCCATTACCTTGGGGGTAATAGGAGGAGGAATATTGGTGCTCAAAACCCAACAGTGAGGATAGCTCACGCCATATCTCATCTTCAAAATGTCTGCCGTGGTCAGAGACCAGTTTTTTCGGAACCCCGAATCGAGCGATAACGTGGTTAAAGAAAAAGAGGGCTGCGGTAGCTGCCGTGTTGTTAAATTTTGGCATGGCCTCGGCCCATTTTGTGAAATAGTCGACCGCCACGATGATATATTTGTGGTTACCAGCGGATGGCGGGCGACACTCCATAAAGTCGATGGCCCATTTACAAAAGGGACCAGTTGAGACGACCGGATGGAGGGTAGCTGGGGGAGCTCGTGCCTTAGGGGTGAAATGTTGGCAATTGGGACAGTGTTTGACTGCCTCAATGCAATCACTGAAGAGGGAAGGCCAAAAATATCCAGCGCGCATGACTTGCTGGGTAGCAGCAAGACCGAAGAGGTGGCCACTGCAAGCGCCGCTATGGCAGGCATTAAGGACCTGTTCAGCTTCAGCGTGTGTGAGACAACGATGAAGGACAGTATCAATACCACGACGATAGAGGTCGTCACCGATAAGGAGGTATCGGGGAGCCTAGTGTCGGATACGTGGTCATCGGAAATAATGGCGAATAAGTGTTCATCAGGAAAATCATCATTAACTGGGGGGTCTTGCGATCCGGTAGGTAATTCAGAAATGAGCTCAGCGAGGGCTAAGCCTTTCTTACTCTTTGGTGTGAAAAATTCGAGGTCGAATTCCTGAAGAATAACGACCCAACGGGCGTACTTCCCAGTGAGGATACGATGACTCAATAGGAAAGCCATGGGGTTGGAATTAGTCACAACCTTGGTGGAGGGCATGAGGATAAAATGACGAAGTTTTTGGACTGAGAACACGACAGCCAGCGCTAATTTTTCTTCATGCGAGTAGGAAATAGGAGGCCCTAAAAGGTTCTTACTGACGTAGTAAATCACATGCTCGATACCATTTTCATCTTCCTGGATAAGGACTCGAGCGACCGAATAGGTGGAAGCGGAGATGTACAGGATGAAGTCCCAATCAAAGTTGGGAGGGCAGATCAAGGGAGCGGATGTGAGAGCCTTCTTGAGGGCATTGAAAGACTCATGAGCATAGGTATCCCAAAAAAATGGGATATTGGATCGGAGGAGTCTAAGGAACCCATGGGCGGTGGTGGCATAGTCAGGGACGAACCGACGAAGAAAAGTAGCTTTGCCGTGGAGACTTTGGAGCTAGCGTAGGGTACGCGGAATGGGAAGTTCAAGAATGGCTTGAACTTTCAAAGGGTTAATGTACCAGACTGGTGTGCCCAGGGTCAGGTTAGGGAGAGAGAGGGTGGCCATGACTGGTACCGTGTACACTTCTGGTGGGGGAGCTAGGAACGGTATCTGACCAGAGGGGTAATGGCCAGGTGGGACGGCTCCTAAATGGCTAAGGCTTGGAGGAACCGTGCCAGGAGGATAAAGAGGATCATGACTACCAACTGCAGGTGAAGGGCTAGGAGCAGGTTGCGGAGAGCATGGTTGCTTACTAGCCGAAGCAGGTTGCTTGAGAGCAGCCCGAGACGATTGCATAATGCAAACATTTGATGAGCTGGGGTCAGAGATATGAGGAGGGGGAAGACTAGGAAAAGTTCCAAGCAGGGAGGAATCTTTGTAAACGGAGGGGGAGACACTGGTCAAGGAATCGACAGTTTGCTTATTGGCTACAGAAGATATGGTCGTATCTGGGGAGATCTGAGACAGTGGCTCATGGTAAGTCAACTGGTCAATGGTGACTATATTTCCATTATGAGGAAAAGACATCTTGCGAAAAACCGCAGATGGGAGAGCAGACATGGCATAGGTGTATCTTCGCCTCGATAGAATGTTGTATTCTAGAGGGGCGTCGATGACTTCGACGTCAACGCAAACAGTCTTACCGGCGAGGGTGATAGGACAATTACGGAAGAGGCCAATGGGCTGGGAGGCGTGGCCGTCCCACGCTCGAAGGGTGATCGTGGAAGGGGCCAACTCAGGAGATCCGAATTGCTTCCAAACTGAAGCGGACATCACACAAGTGGATGCCCCCTCATCAATTATACACTGAGAAATGTTGGCATTCCAGATCTTGACTGGGATTTGGAAGGCGATGGAAGCAGGAAGAGGAGGGTGCTCTGATTGATGGGCGTCGAAAACAATCATTTGGTCATCAGCAGGATCTACAGTGCCCACAACAGATAGTAGAGCCTTATTTTGGGAAGGGCACGACTGGAGGAGTTCTAGTGTGGAAATGGCAGCAGGAGATTGCGCCAAATCATCTACTATGCTATACGAATGAGCAGCTCGACCAGAAGCAGCATTTCGACGTAACGGTCCTTCAGGAATCTTGGTATGGACCTCAACTTTGGGTTGAGGGATATGTAAGGGACCATTGGATGTCGAAAGAGGCTTTGTAGAACCGGAAGAAGAGGACTCGGGGGCAGACTAAGCGGGAGGCTTGTGGTACTGGCGAGACCGAGTTTGAAGGTGAAGGTCGACGGTTGGGGATGGATCAGAGTTCATCATAAGGATCTGGTAATCGGAGGAACCAGAAGGGGAAGGTTGAGTGGCGACCTGTCCGTCAGGTGGTTGGGTAGCCACGAATCCTTGCTGAGGGAAAGGATCTGTAAACACAGCTGGTTGAGTAGTGGCCACATTAGGGGGATCATGAGGGGAGGCATGTTGTCCTTGCAATGTGGCTGGAGACTCCCACATTTTCCGCATCTGTGGTAAGAGGGGACAATCGTGGGTGTAATGACCATAAATATTGCAACACGAACAAGGCTTATTAGTGCAAAGAGGCTTGTCCGGCTTGGGCTGAGTGCCCTGTTGCTGGTTGGTAGTGTTAGGGTCAACACCTTGAGGATTGGGTCCATGAGTACCAAGGGCAGATTGGTTTGGATTTCCTCTCCACTTTCTTTGAGAAGAAGGGGGATTAGTCGTGCCCTGCTGTGCAAATACTTGCCCTAGAGGGGGTTGTAGGTGTTGTTGCGGGTTTGGAGGAGGCAAGGGAGATGGAAGCGCATATGCTGGAGGAGCTGGCGCACCAGGCTGCGGATAAAGGTAATGGTTAGGTTGGGCAACATTGAGGTAAGCAGGAGGTTGGGCAAAAGGAGGAGGCATGTCGTATCCTGGATACATGCTATCGGGAGGGGGAAGAGTGCTAGAGGTGCTGGCCCCTCCCTGAGGGAGACCATAGTCCATAGGAGGTTGAGCGTATGGATGGGAAAGGGCTCCAATGATACCATCAGCGGAAGGGGCGTTAGCACCGCCGGGCCTGGGGAGGTCAGGAAGAACAACATAAACGTAACCAGACTGAGCATAGATCAGGTCATATTTCAAGGCTATTTGGAGGGCGGCTTCTTCGGTTTGAGGAAAATGGGAGGCGACATGTTTGCCAATGAGAGCTAAGAGAGAGCGAAGGAAATATTCCATATAGATCCGATCTTCGAAGGGGGGAGCTCGACATAAGCTTCGTCTTCGTCGCCATTCCTAGACATGAGCGGAAAGCCAGGTTGAAGAGGTTTGCTTGAAAGAGGTCAAAAGCTCCGTACCAGTATCGTATCGGAGAGTGAGCTGGAAGTAAGATAAAAAGGCTTGGGCAATGGTCGCAAAGGTGGTATGGGAAGAGGTGGCTTGGTCTACATACCATTTAGAAGCTTCACCGGTAAGCGTGCGTTGGAACAATCGAAGACGAATGGAGTCATCGGTAATGGAATCGGGGGAACACCACATGTGGAAATATCGGACATGGTTGGTTGGATCTTCTCCAGCAAGGCCTTCGAACTTAGGGATGTCAGAGGGGAGCTTGGTTGGCATAGCAGGCCAACCAACATCATGGCAGATAGGGGCATTGGTCAATTGATTGAAATCGGGGAGGCTGAGGCCTGCGATGTACGGTAGCAAGGGTGCGGCCGAGTTAGTTCCTGTGGCGGTTCCGCTAGTAGTTGTGGCGACATTAGGGTCGGGATTACCGCTAGCGTTAGGACCTAGACCAGACATAGTGAAGGTGACAGGGGGAGAACCAGAAGTGAAAGGAGAACCCAATGAATCAGAAGAGGAGTCGGAGTGCGGACTCGGAGGAGGACTGGCTCGACGACGGCAGGATGAAGCAGGCCGATCGACCGAAAACTGAGGGTGAAGGCCAAGAAGTCTCCGGGAGGTGCTCCTTGGGGGCGCAAAGGTGACAACACAAACACGGCACAAGGGGAAGAAGAATGACCGACAAAGGCAGGGAGGAGCAGAATCAAGTGATTACAATATCGAAACAAGGGAAAAAAGGTGCAGTGTCAATTGATTTTAAAATATTTGCCTGGAGGTGTAAACTAGGCTCTTCTTCGCTTAGGGTGAGTGTGTGGCATGCGTTAATTTTAATTTTTAAACACTTTCCGTTTTGAGAGCAAGAGAAAAAGTGTGCTGCGTAACTGAAAATAATGATGCAAGAACAGTATATAATGTTGAAATAACAGAAAATTAACAGCTACTATTGCATCGATTCAACCCAAAAAGGTGGGTCTCTCAAAACTAATCTAAAATAGGGAAAAAATATAGTCAAAACACACTAAAAAGAGGCCAATATATCTAGGGTCGAAAGGGACAGGGGTCTAAAGGGAAAAGCTGCTGAAAAGAGGTGCAGATCACAGCCAAGAGGCAGAGGCAAGGTGGCTGGAAAAAAGGAGGAAATCAGCAAAAAGCAGAAGGGGCAAGGAGGAGGCCCTAGAAGTAGTTCCAAACAAATCTTCAGGAGGTAATTTTAAAGGTAGAAGAGTTTATTAGAAGAGGTCTGAAAAGGAGGTATCAGATCTGGAAAAAGGGGGGCTGAAACTCTGAAAAAACAGACCTGAAACAGATAAAAAATCTTCCACCAAAAGTGGAGGGTACTGAAGCCCTAGGGGCCTATGTTCCCACTTAAATGAACAAAATAGATCAGAAACAGGTCGAAACGGGCTGAGACAGAGGCTGGAAAACCCTGATAGAAGCTTCAGAAAAACCCAGAAAAATTGCAGAAAAACAGCAGAAAAATTGGCAGGTCGCAGGTTCTGACCTATTTTCAGTGCAGGTCGCAGGAAATGGGCTGAAAAGTGCGATCTGGAGGTCCAGGTTGCATTTTATGGGCTGAAAAGTGCGACCTGAAGCTCCGGGTGTCCTGGCGGTAGATTTCCATAAAAGTTTCCGTCTCAGTTGCGGCTGATATCTGTCACCTGCGCAATAGGGCCAGAAACACGCGGAAGTTAGAAATTATAATGTTTTAGGGTTTTATAGGGGAAAAACGCCATGAAAATAGGAAAAACAAAAAGCTGAAAAGAAACCCTAGGGTCTGAAGTAGCTGGATATGCAGGAATATGAAAAACGACAGCGGTCGTAATTGAAAACCCGTGTGGAGTCGCCAATTGTTAGTATGAATCCTTTGTCGATGTGTATGAAAAAAGACCACTTTAGCTACGCATAACTAATAGCCCTAACATCAAAAGTGGCTGCCAATATCTTCAGATCTGCAGTTAGTTGATCAAGACAAGAGCTGCAAAAAACCAGATCTATGCATAGAAAGACATTAAGCAGTAAAAAGAAGGGTTTGCTCCATATATCCAATAGACAAGACAAGAACAATATTTGAAAGAATTTTTGTATTAAGGGCACCTGGGAGGAAAACAAGAAGATGTTTCCAATTCTCCTCAATGGGATGGGTTCTTGGAAGTCCTCAGCATTTCAGATCTAGCATTTCTCTCTCCTGTTGGTGTAGAAAACCCAGAAAAAGATAGAACTCAAAGGGAGCTCACACAACAAATAATGGAAAATATGACAATGACAATGGCTCAAAGTCATACCAAGAGTTTAGATCCAGAGTGATCTAATAGGCAACAAAAGGTGAAGAATAATAGGAAAAACCCTGCTATTTATAACAAAATATTGGGTCATTCTAGATCTTGGTGCATGATTAAAATAATGTTAACCAAATCTAGATCCACCTTTTATGGAATATTTTATTATATTTGTTGGAGGGAAAAAGTATTTGACTTGGGTCAAATCCATTTATTTGTGAATAATAAATAAATAAATGATTTATTTATCTTTTTAAGGAAGTGGTTGAAGGATAATAAAATAAATAATGATTTATTTAATTATTTGTGGGTGATTTGGTCATATTTAACAAGGAATATTATCTAAATAAGATTTAAATAATTATTCCTAGAAAATAATAAGATAAATAAAGGTTTATCTAATTAATTTCTTTGTTTTGGGTTAAACATGATTAGGAATAATAATTAAATTATGGTTTAATTAATTATTCCATGAAGAAAATCAAACAAATATAGGTTTGTTTAATATTTCCTTTTGGGGTTTCCTGTTTAGACCATAAACAACCTAATAAATGTGGTTTATTAAGTTATTTTACAAGGTGAAAGCAATTTTACTTAGGGTAAAATTGGTCTTACATGATGTACTTGGGTCCATCTAATGATGATAGGTTAGATGACCAAAAAATGGTGTAACAGATTGCCCCCGAGCATGTGAGTGTTAAAAGAAAATCGTATGACTGAAGTACGTTGTAAGAAATCAATCACTAGACATCAAGAGGGAAGTCAGAGAGAGAAATGTAATTAGGCGAGTGTCTTTGAGAAGAACTAGACCACGAGGAACGAGACTCGCGGAGTGCAACAGATCTCTGTTTATGAGAGGGTACCTGTGCTAAGGCGGCGGGGGAGGCATACCTATGCCCGGCGAAGACAAAGTACAAAAGAATAGTGTGTCCGGTAAACAAGGGACCGAACCATAAAGTACAACCGGCATAAACATGAGCCAAATAATAATACAATGAGGAATCCCACATACATGTTGTGCCTGGGATAACAGCCAGGACTTATACAATAATATCTGAGTACATGAGATACAAATACAACCCAAATGCCCCCTATACACGGGGAAGGGCTCACAAGATATGACTGATACATGCAAATCAAAGAGGCGCTGCATGTGGCTAAGGCCGACATCATCAAATATATGGAGCTGCATCGAAGGCTGTACGAAAGAGGTCATCCGGGCATGTGGGGGGCTACCTGCAGCGCCACCCCCTCATGAGGGTTGTGACATCTCACACACACCCGGGAATGATCAAAGGCGGCTGCTGCATCACTGAAGCATCAAGCATACGGATCTCGATCGTGCTGAAAGGAGCTGAAGTGGAGAAAAAATCAAGTGAAAGGGAAATGAGAGATCTCTTTGCTTGATCCGAGGCACCGAACAAGAGTGGAAGTTGGAACCAAGGTATACCACCCTCTAGACCTGTCTTCTAGAATGAAGGAGCTGATGTCGACAGAAGGAGGTCCGCCATAGGTGAGGCAATGAGAGATCCTCAACTAGGGCACGAGGGAAAATAGTAGAGTGACAGACAGACTAATACCAATGATGATGGTGGAATGGAGGGGACTGAGTAGCGAATGGACGACTTCCCTTGCTAGAGCATGAAGGGCATGAATGACATGGCATCGACTGACACAATATCATCAGGGATAAGGGACAGTGGGACTGAAGGCCATAATGTGCGACACAAGAGAGAAACCAAGCAATGAGGGATGGAGGACTATAGCGGGGTACAAAGGGACTCGGGGTAGATTCCATGAGGGCCATGAGCGCGATGATGACTTGACTTGGATGCTCTAAACAAGGGTGACTCATGGTGCTGCCACACGGTATAGGTCCAATGGGGGACCGAAAAATGAGTACAAGATGGTATCTCATGGCCAATCGACACAAACATGGACAAGTATGGAGGAGAAGTAGTGCCCCAAGTACAAGTGTTGTAAGTGAGGAAATTCGATTTAAAGGGGAGGTGAAGTGACCCTTCTTGGAAAAAATGGGTCCAGGTGAAGTAGAAAATCACAAAAACGAAAAAATATGTTGGCTATCTAAAAGAAAATAAAACATGCATTTTAGAAGGGAAATGCTAAGGGTAATATTTCTTAAGATAGAGTGCATTGTGAGGATTAGGAAGGGGATTGCCTTCGAAATATTCTAAGAGGTATGCCCCCTTACCGATATCCCTACTGATGATGTACGGGCCTAGCCATAATGAGTCGAACTTCCCATGACCAAGGACATCATGGGCCTGGTCATACACTAGAACAAGGTCACCTTCGTGAAAATTGCGAGGCTGGACTTTTCTGTCATACTCAGCTTTGGTGCGTTTCTTGGCCGCTTCCATGGTTTGCAAGGCAACACGGCGGTCTTCGGAGGCTCGCTCAAGCATGATAAGTCATTTTTCTAGAGGTTGGGTGTCAGGGAGAAGTTCAACGGCCAGATGCAGAGAAGGAATTTCACACTCGATCAGTAAGACTGCCTCCTCTCCAAAAATGAGGTGGAAAGGAGTAAACCTGGTGGCGGTTTTAACAGAAGTTCGATAGGCCCACAAATCAGGGAAGAGTATAAGATGCCAGTTGGTTCTATGCTTATTCACCGTTCGTTGAAGCATAGTCTTGAGTATTTTGTTGACTGCTTCAACTTGGCCATTACCTTGGGAGTAATAGGAGGAGGAATATTGGTGCTCAAAACCCAACAGTGAGGATAGCTCACGCCATATCTCATCTTCAAAATGTCAGCCGTGGTCAGAGACCAGTTGTTTCGGAACCCCGAATCGAGCGATAATGTGCTTAAAGAAAAAGAGGACTGCGGTAGCTGCCGTGTTGTTAAATTTTGGCATGGCCTCAGCCCATTTTGTGAAATAGTCGACCGCCACGATGATATATTTGTGGTTACCAGCGGATGGCGGGCGACACTCCATAAAGTCGATGGCCCATTTACAAAAGGGACCAGTTGAGACGACCGGATGGAGGGGAGCTGGGGGAGCTCGTGCCTTAGGGGCGAAATGTTGGCAATTGGGATTGTGTTTGACTGCCTCAATGCAATCACTAAAGAGGGAAGGCCAAAAATACCCAGCGCGCATGACTTGCTGGGCAGTAGCAAGACCGGAGAGGTGGCCACTGCAAACGCCGCTATGGCAGGCATTAAGAACCTGTTCAGCTTCAGCGTGTGTGAGACAATGATGACGGACAGTATCAATACCATGATGATAGAGGTCGTCACCGATAAGGAGGTATCGGGTAGCCTGGTTTCGGATACGTGGTCATCGGAAATAATGGCGAATAAGTGTTCATCAGGAAAATCATCATTAACTTTGGGGTCTTGCGATCTGGTAGGTAATTCAGAAATGAGCTCAGCGAGGGCTAAGCCTTTCTTACTCTTTTGTGTGACAAATTCGAGGTCGAATTCCTGAAGAATAACGACCCAACGAGCGTACTTCCCAGTGAGGATACGATGACTCAATAGGAAAGCCATGGGGTTGGAATTAGTCACAACCTTGGTGGAGCGCATGAGGATCTAATGACGAAGTTTTTGGACTGAGAACACGACAGCCAGCGCTAATTTTTCTTCATGCGAGTAGGAAACAGGAGGCCCTACAAGGTTCTTACTGACGTAGTAAATCACAAGCTCGATACCATTTTCATCTTCCTGGATAAGGACTCCAGCGACCGAATAGGTGGAAGCGGAGATGTACAGGATGAAGTCCCGATCAAAGTTGGGAGGGCGGATCAAGGGAGCGGATGTGAGAGCCTGCTTAAGGGCATTGAAAGACTCATGAGCATAGGTATCCCAAACAAATGGGATATTGGATCGGAGGAGTCTAAGGAACCCATGGGCAGTGGTGGCATAGTCAGGGACGAACCGACGAAGAAAAGTAGCTTTGCCGTGGAGACTTTGGAGCTGGCGTAGGGTACGCGGAATGGGAAGTTCAAGAATGGCTTGAACTTTCAAAGGGTTAATGTACCAGACTGGTATGCCCAGGGTCAGGTTAGGGAGAGAGAGGGTGGCCATGACCGGTACCATGTACACTCCTGGTGGGGGAGCTAGGAACGGTATCTGACCAGAGGGGTAATGGCCAGGTGGGACGGCTTCTAAATGGCTAAGGCTTGGAGGAACCATGCCAGGAGGATAAAGAGGATCATGACTACCAACTGCAGGTGAAGGGCTAGGAGCAGGCTGCGGAGAGAAAGGTTGCTGACTAGCCGAAGCAGGTTGCTTGAGAGCAGCTCGAGACGATTGCATCATGTAAACATTCGATGAGTTGGGGTCAGAGATATGAGGAGGGGGAAGACCAGGAAAAGTTCCAAGCAGGGAGGAATCTTTGTAAACGCTAGGGGAGACACTAGTCAAGGAATCGACGGTTTGCTAATTGGATACAGAAGAGATGGTCGTCTCTGGGGAGATCTGAGACGGTGGCTCATGGTAAGTCAACTGGTCAATGGTGACTATATTTCCATTGTGAGGAAAATACATCTTGCGAAAAACCGCGGATGGGACAGCAGACATGGCATAGGTGTATCTTCGCCCTAATAGAATGTTGTAGTCTAGAGGGGCGTCGATGACTTCAACGTCATCGCAAACAGTCTTACCGGCGAGGGTGATAGGACAATTACGGAAGAGGCGAATGGGCTGGGAGGCATGGTCGTCCCACGCTCGAAGGGTGATTGTGGAAGGGGCCAACTCAAGAGATCCGAGTTGCTTCCAAACCGAAGCGGACATCACACAAGTGGATGCCCCCTCATCAATTATACACCGAGAAACGTTGGCGTTCCAGATTTTGACTGGGATTTGGAAGGCGATGGAAGCAGGAAGAGGAGGGTGCTATGATTGATGGGCGTCAAAAACAATCATTTGGTCATCAACAAGATCTACAGCGCCCATGGCAGATAGTAGAGCCTTCTTTTGGGAAGGGCACGACTGGAGGAGTTCCAATGTGGAAATGGTAGCAGGAGATTGCGCCAAATCATCTACTACGCTATACGAATGAGCAGCTCGACCAAAAGCAGCATTTCGACGTAACGATCCTTTAGGAATCTTGGTATGGACCTCAACTTTGGGTTGAGGGATATGTAAGGGACCATTGGATGTCGAAAGAGGCTCTGTAGAACCAGAAGAAGAGGACTCAGGGGCAGACTGAGCGGGAGGCTTGGGGTACTGGCGAGACCGAGTTTGAAGGTGAAGGTCGACAGTTGGGGATGGATCAGAGTTCATCATAAGGATCTGGTAATCGGAGGAACCAGAAGGGGAAGGTTGAGTGGCGACCTGTCCGTCAGGTGGTTGGGTAGCCACGAATCCTTGCTGAGGAAAAGGATCTATAAACACAGTTGGTTGAGTAGTGGCCACATTAGGGGGATCATGAGGGGAGGCATGTTGTCCTTGCAATGTGGCTGGAGACTCCCACATCTGCCGCATCTGTGGTAAGAGGGGACAATCGTGGGTGTAATGATCGTAAATATTGCAACACGAATAAGGCTTATTAGTTCAAAGAGGCTTGTCCGGCTTGGGCTGAGTGCCCTGTTGCTGGTTGGCAGTGTTAGGGTCAACACCTTGAGGATTGGGTCCACGAGTACCAGGGGTAGATTGGTTTGGATTGCCTCTCCGCCTTCTTTGAGAAGAAGGGGGATTAGTCGCGCCCTGCTGTGAAAATACTTGCCCTGGAGGGGGCTGTAGGTGTTGTTGCAGGTTTGGAGGAGGCAAGGGAGATGGAAGCGCATATGCTGGAGGAGATGGCGCACCAGGCTGCGGATAAAGGTAATGGTTAGGTTGGGCAACATTGAGGTAAGCAAGAGGTTGGGCAAAAGGAGGAGGCATGCCGTATCCTGGATACATGCTACCGGGAGGGGGAAGAGTGCTAGAGGTGCTAGCCCCTCCCTAAGGGAGACCATAGTCCATAGGAGGTTGAGCGTACGGATGGGAAAGGGCTCCAACGATACCGTCGGCGGAAGGGGCGTTAGTTCCGTCGGGCCTGGGGAGGTCAGGAAGAACAATATAAACGTAACGAGACTGAGCATAGATCAGGTCATATTTCAAGGCTATTTGGAGGGCGGCTTCTTCGGTTTGAGGAAAATGGGAGGCGACATCTTTTCCAATGGGAGCTAAGAGAGAGCGAAGGAAAAAGTCCATATAGATCCGATCTTCGAAGGGGGGAGCTCGACATAAGCTTCGTCTTCGTCACCATTCCTGGACATGAGCAGAAAGGCAGGTTGAAGAGGTTTGCTTGAAAGAGGTCAAAAGCTCCATACCAGTATCGTATCGGAGAGGGAGCTGGAATTAAGATAAAAAGGCTTGGGCAATGGTCGCAAAGGTGGTATGGGAAGAGGTGGCTTGGTCTACATACCATTTAGAAGCTTCGTCGGTAAGCGTGTGTTGGACCAATCGAAGACGAATGGAGTCATCGGTAATGGAATTGGAGGAACACCACATGTGGAAAGATCGGACATGGTTGGTTGGATCTTCTCCAGCAAGGCCTTCGAACTTAGGGATGTCAGAGGGGAGCTTGGTTGGCATAGCAGGCCAACCAAAATCATGGCAGATAGGGTCATTGATCAATTGATTGAAATCGGGGAGGCTGAGGCCTGCGATGTATGGTAGCAAGGGTGCGGCCGAGGTAGTTCCTATGGCGGTTCCGCTAGTAGTTGTGCCGGCATTAAGGCCGGGATTACCGCTAGCGTTAGGCCCTGGACCAGACATAGCGAAGGTGACAGGGGGAGAACCAGAAGTGAAAGGAGAACCCAATGAATCAGAAGAGGATTCGGAGTGCGGACTCGGAGGAGGACTGGCTCGACGACGGCAGGACAAAGCAGGCCGATCGACCAGAAATTGAGGGTGAAGGCCAAGAAGTCTCCGGGAGGTGCGCCTTGGGAGCGCAAAGGTGACAACACAAACATGGCACAAGGGGAAGAAGAATGACCGACAAAGGCAGGGAGGTGCAGAATCAAGTGATTACAATGTCGAAACAAGGGCAAAAAGGTGCAGTGTCAATTGATTTTAAAGTCTTTGCCTGGTGGTGTAAAGCAGGCTCTTCTTCGCTTAGGGTGAGTGTGTGGCGTGCGTTAATTTTAATTTTTAAACCCTTTCTGTTTTGAGAGCAAGAGAAAAAGTGTGCTGCGTAACTGAAAATAATGCTGCAAGAACAGTATATAATGCTGAAATAACAGAAAATTAACAGCTACTATTGCATCGATTCAACCCAAAAAGGCGGGTCTCTCAAAAATAATCTAAAATAGGGAAAAAATATAGTCAAAACACACTAAAAAGAGGCCAATAGATCTAGGGTCGAAAGGGACAGGGGTCTAAAGGGAAAAGCTGCTGAAAAGAGGTGCAGATCACAGCCAAGAGGCAGAGGCAAGGTGGCTGGAAAAAAGGATGAAATCAGCAAAAAGCAGAAGGGGCAAGGAGGAGGCCCTAGAAGTAGATCCAAAAAAATATTCAGGAGGTGATTTGAAAGGGAGAAGAGCTGATTAGAAGAGGTCTGAAAAGGAGGTATCAGATCTGGAAAAAGGGGGGCTGAAACTCTGAAAAAACAGACCTGAAACAGATAAAAACTCTTCCACCAAAAGTGGAGGGTACTGAAGCCCTAGGGGGCTATGTTCCCACTTAAATGAGCAAAACAGATCAGAAACAGGTTGAAACGGGCTGAGACAGAGGCTGGAAAACCCTGACAGAAGCTTCATAAAAACCCAGAAAAATTGCAGAAAAACAGCAGAAAAACTGGTAGGTCACAGGTTCTGACCTGTTTTCAGTACAGGTCGCAGGAAATGGGCTGAAAAGTGCGACCTGGAGGTCTAGGTTGTAGTTTATGGGCTAAAAAGTGCGACCTGAAGCTCCGAGTATCCCGGCGGTAGATTTCCAGAAAATTTGCCGTCTCAGTTGCGGCTGATGTCTGTCACCTGCGCAATAGGGCCAGAAACACGCGGAAGTTAGAAATTTTAATGTTTGAGGGTTTTATAGGGGAAAAACACCATGAAAATAGGAAAAACAAAAATCTGAAAAGAAACCCTAGGGTCTGAAGTAGCTGGATATGCAGGAATATGAAAAACGACAGTGGTCGTAATTGAAAACCCGTGGAGTCGCCAATTGTTAGTATGAATCCTTTGTCGATGTGTACGAAAAAAGACCACTTTAGCTACGCATAACTAATAGCCCTAACATCAAAAGTGGCTGCCAATATCTTGAAATCTACAGTTAGTTGATCAAGACAAGAGCTGCAAAAAACCAGATCTATGCATAGAAAGACATTAAGCGGTAAAAATAAGGGTTTGCTCCATATATCCAATAGACAAGACAAGAACAATTTTTGAAAGAATTTTTGTATTAAGGGCACCTGGGAGGAAAACAAGAAGATGTTTCCAATTCTCCTCAATGGGATGGGTTCTTGGAAGTCCTCAGCACTTCAGATCTAGAATCTCTCTCTCTTGTTGGTGTAGAAAACCCAGACAAAGATAAAACTCAAAGGGAGCTCACACAGCAAATAATGTAGAATGTGACCAAGTGTATAGATCCAGAGTGATCTAATAGGCAACAAAAGGTGAAGAATGGTAGGAAAAACCCTCCTATTTATATCAAAATATTGGGTCATTCTAGATCTTGGTGCATGATTAAAATAATGTTAACCAAATCTAGATCCACCTTTTATGGAATATTTTATTATATTTGTTGGAGGGAAAAAGTATTTGACTTAGGTCAAATCCCTTTATTTGTCAATAATAAATAAATAAATGATTTATTTATCTTTTTAAGGAAGTGGTTGAAGGATAATCAAATAAATAATGATTTATTTAATTATTTGTGGGTGATTTGGTCATATTTAACAAGGAATATTATCTAAATCATATTTAAATAATTATTCCTAGAAAATAATAAGATAAAAAAAGGTTTATCTAATTAATTTCTTTGTTTTGGGTTAAACATGATTAGGAATAGTAATTAAAGTATGGTTTAATTAATTATTCCATGAGGAAAATCAAACAAATATAGGTTTGTTTAATATTTCCTTTTGGGGTTTCCTGTTTAGACCATAAAAAACCTAATAAATGTGGTTTATTAAGTTATTTTACATAGTGAAAGCAATTTTACTTAGGGTAAAATTAGTCTTACATGGTGTACTTGGGTCCATCTAATGATAATAGGTTAGATGACCAAAAAATGGTGTAACATCAACGTTGGTGAGGAAATAAGCAACATATTTTTGAATTCAAGTCCCTAAAGGAGTAGGAAGTATTGGGCCTTAAAAGCACTGAATTGAAGCAATCAAACCCAAAAACTCAAGGATTTGGGAATTCATGCTTAGGGATTTATGTAGGAATGATAAAAATGTGTTCTCAGATGTACAGTGATCCCATTTGGATGCCTATTGACCAGATGTGACAACATGGCCTATAAAAATATTTTTACAAGGAATGAGAATGTGCATCTTGTTGAACATGTCAACTACCACAAATAGGTAGTAATGTCCCTTCTTGGCTAGTAAAATCTCAAAAAAATCTACATAAATTATTTCCTAAGGACGAGTGGGTACATGTAAGAGATGGTATATAATTTGTTTCATATTAATAGGATTGTTGGTACAACAAAATATACATCATATATTGTACCATTCAACATCTTCTTGCAGTATAAGCCAACACACATACCTCTGTAAGTTGGAAATTGTCTTCTAAACATAAAAATTTCCTACAAACTTGGTGGTGTAATCCTATAGAGTAACCCATTATGGGTTACTCTATAGTTTTCACCATATTCTACATTAATCTATCCCTATGGTTGCTAAAAAATCTACTTAAAGTCCTCATATTTTTTGTTTACCTCTCTATATGCATCATGGGTGAAATGTTTCATATGTATCATTGTCACCAAATATGTAGTTTTTGATGTAGGTGGCCTTGAAACCATGTATTCCAATGTGTTTGTATTTCCATTTTTATATTTAATTACTATACTAAAAAATTTTAAGAACCGCATCCACTTGTAGTGTCCATTATTTTGTAGCTTAGTTTGGGCCTACATATACTATACCAAATGGTGATCTATGTGGATGATGGTATCCTTTCCCATCAGATACTATTTCCACTTTTTGACAACTTGTGCTAAGCCATAGATCTTCTTTTCATAGGAAGCGTAGTTGAGAACTACCCCATGAAATACTTTAGAATGATAGCATATTTTCCTTCTTCCATGCATCAAGACTACTCCCATGGAATACCCACTTGCATCTATCTCCACTTCGAAGATATTTTGCAATTTTGGTGACACAAGAACTATTGCTTTACTATTTTTCTTTTCAACTCATCAAAAATCCGTATGTTAATTCTTCTGCCATTAGAAAATCTAGTTGCTTGTTGTAATGCATGGAGTGGTGCATCTACTGCTTAAAATGAAGCTATGAAATTCACAAGTATGATGTTAACATATCAAAACTCCTAACCTTAAAGACAATCATAGTAATTGACCATTTCATGATGGCCTCCATATTCATGGTATCTATATTCCACCAATCACATGCCACAATGCACCATCTAATATTGGGAAAACTCAAATGTCTTGAGGTTTTCCAATAGTTGTTTCTTCTTCAAAGTCCCTAGCACTATAATGGAGGGTCTGGAAATAATTAGATTTAATCACACCCTACTCCAATACATGATGAAGTTTATTATTCACTTCATTTTCTTCCAAAATGGACTATCTATATAGCGTAATAATCAACAAGGGAGAGCCTAGAAAATATTAGATTTCATCGTCCACTTGTCTCTTGTGGGGTAGCCATTTAGTCCTACAACAATCCTATTTATGCTTGTAGAAACTCTTTTATTTGATGTTTCTACTCTTTATTACACTTTCCGGGGATTCATTTTCTCTTATTGAATCGCCAACAAATTGATTTTCTCTCAACAAAATTAAAACATATTTCTTATTGGAACTAATTGGCTTCTTAGGTTGGTTGGCACTTACCACTGAGATCATTGATTTTTATTTATGTGTGTTGATGATAAAGGACTTCCTGTCCTCAATGAGGAAATACTAATTGGATCTCCACATTAATATTGCATCCCTCATTTAGAAACTTGGTGACAAAATTGAAACTTCTCAAGCAAATTTAAGCCAAATCAAGAGACACAATTCTACTTTACTGGTCTCCAGAATTCAATTCACAATTTAAAGTAACAATCTCATACATGCAATAATAAATAAAACATGTGCACAATATTTTTTCTAGGGGAAACCAACTAAAAACACCTCAAGCCTCTTTGCATTAATCAGTTGGATAGAGATGTATTACAATTGCTAGCTTAGTCTGAGCTCAACATGCAAATGAATAACCTATCTCTCTGCTCAATGTGAAGATTTGAAGCAGGCTTAGTAAATTTATGCCTCTTCTTGAGCCCCTATTTCCTTGCACAATTCCTAGAGAATTAACCCCTATTTTTTAGGAATTTTCCTCCAATTGATTGCACATCTCCCAATATTTTATCATCTACATGGATGCAACAATTGTACACTCAAACTAGTTTACAACTGCTATTTACACTGCCTTGGAATCTCCACCACATATGGGAACTTGGATTCTCTACATGAACTAGTTATTTTAGGTCGATTGGTCAATTAACTGGATGATCACTGAGTTAGAATGTTGTCCCACTGCACAACTGACCTTCCACTAGTTACTCCAACTATTAGAACTAGTTTAATTGAACTCAACTGGATATAACTGAATTGGATTACTAAAATTTAGCAATCACACTTGTTAAACTAAACTCCAATCCCTCTAACTAGAATTTACTGAGCTAACGAGTGACAAGAGCCATGTCACAAAATTTAACTACATCCAAGGTGTCTGTTGATGTGGAAATTTGAATTTTCTCAATTTGACCAAAGAAAAATCAAATTGAGACTTTCTTGTTGCATTTTTCAACATTCCCTCTCAGCAAGAAAGGGATTATCAACCACCCCTATCTTGCACTTGTGTAACTTGAACTTCCCTCTTGACAAAGCATTCATCAATATGTCAACATTGTGTTCTTCTATCGGAATGTATTGTAGCAACCTTATCCACCTCTGCACACAGTCCCGCAAATGATGATACTGTATATCTATATGCTTGGATCGATCATGATACTAGATTCTCAGAGAGATTCATGCAACTTTGGTTATCACAATAGATCACAATTGGATCCATCATGTGACCAAACAGCCCCACAAGAATATTTCTCATCCAAATCGCCTCACATGTTGGTTGACTTTCAACCATGTATTATGCTTCTTCTGAGTTGAGCGCCACATATCTTTGCTTGTTGTTATGCCAGGAAACCGTTGTGGAGAAAATACTGAAAATTTCACTTGATGTACTCTTTTGGTTAGATGGAATTGGAATTGCTACCCATTCTGCATATGTGAAGCTAAACAACTACACTCCATCTATCCGTGCGTACCATAATCTATACTGGGTAGTGCCTTTAAGGTAACGTAAAACATGCTTAGATTCCTTCCAATATAATTTGGTTGGCCTAACCATATCTTGGCTCAGATGGTTGACATCATAACACATATCTGGTTGTGTGTTCACAAGATACATTAGTGAACCCACTAACTTCCTATAAATGGTAGCATCCACCTCTTCACCTAAAGTGGAAGTTTCCTTCCTCCAGTTGGATGTCCACACATGCAGTGGAATACCTTGGTCATGTAGCATAGCTCTTGCATCTCCAACAATGCACTGGTTCTTTCTCTAAGCTACCCCATTCAATTGTGGGTTGTGGGGTGTTATCAACATTCTTTAAATTCCTTATTTCACACAAAAATCCTTGAAGTCATTCAAAACATACTCACATCCATTGATGCTTTTGAGAACCTTCACCTTCTTGCTGGTATCTTTCTCAACCAGTGCCTTGAATTCTATGAACTTTGAGAATGTCTCATCCTTCTTTCACATGAATAATATCCAACACTTCCTTGAGAAACCATCAATAAAAAATAACAAAACATTTTTAGACTGGACTGAGGGATGTAAAGTGGTAGCCTCCTTCCTCCACCAACAGATGAAGTGGTAGGCCTTGGTCATGTAGCATATCTCTTGTAGCTCCAACAATGCTCTCGTTCTTTCTCTCAACTACCCCATTCTGCTATGGGTTGTGGGTTGTTTTCATCTCTATTTGAATTCCTTCTTTCACACAAAAATAATTGAATTAATTCGAAACATACTCACCTCCATTATCACTTTTTAGAGACTTTACCTTCTTATTAGTCTCTTTCTCAACTAGGGACTTGAATTATAAAAACTTTGAGAATGCCTCATCCTTCTTTCACATGAAGAATATCCAACACTTCCTTGAGAAACCATCAATACAAAATAAAAATAAAAATTGTGTCTGGCAGTGTAGGATGTCGAGAAAGGTCCACAAACATCAAAGTGGACTCTTTCCAAGAAGACATGTGATTTTTTGTCTCGCTCATGGAATGTTGATTTCACTCACTTCCACAAGATACAACCTTTGCAGACATCCTACTGCTCAAGTGCTCCTTTTAGAAGGCCAATGGTTTTTTGTTGCATCATTTTCAGGGCACCATGATGCAAATGGCACAATATCCTATGTCAAATTTCACCGACATCGTGAATCTACACTTTCTCTACCTTCATTCTTTATGCAACACAATATTCCACAACCAAATTATACATGTTCTTCACCTGAACCCCGATCTACTTCACCTATCCAGTAGTTATGTGTCTCAATAATGATTTCCCTTTGTTGAAGATCACATCATAATCACAATCTTCCAAAACTACTACAAAGATGAGATTCTTCTTTAGGCCTAGAACAAACATGACATCTTTGAGGTGAAGAGGAGATCTTGACTCCCTCTAAAAGGTTATTGTACCAATCTCAGTAGCATTGTACCTTATGTTTTCCCCAAGATAAATATGCATATGGAGAGATTTATCCTCCAGGTCAGTGAAAAATTCTCTACACATTGTCATGTGGAATGAAGCACTAGAGTCCAAGTACCACACACTACCCATCATAGTGTTGGCCATGCATGTGATAAGGGTGAAGTTTATCTCAAACTATGAAGCCAATGCCTCACCTGTTAATCCTCCTGAGTTCTTCTGTTGGTGAAAAAGGAGGTCTCTAGGCAAGACCCAGGTTAAGGTTTGAGGCCAATAAGGTTTTCATAGTATTCTAGGACAATGCCGACATTTTCACCCTACTCAAGGGAGCAGGGAGTCTCACCCGAGGTGTCCTGTGACCTTAATAAGCTTAGAGGTTAGATCATTGATGTTGAGGAAAGATTACTAACACATAAAATAACTATGAGCATACAGTAGCCACACACACACACACACACACATATATATATCAACCCCAAGAAGTAGCTATTATTCATCATGACATGTTCAGAGCACTGAATTAAAATTTAAACTAGGCTTACATTCACCGTACTCGATTAAAAATCAACCAATTCATGATATACAACACAACAACAACCCGATTCCATTAAATTGGATTAAACCAGCATAAGCATACTCCGCAGAGTCTATTACAATTCATTTCAATACAAAATACTTCACACAAAGCTCTCCTGAGGCTCTACTTCCTATAAGCCTCTCGCTTGGACTGGCTAGCTAACTAACAAACTGACTGCGAAGTCACTTCTTTCCTACCTATTTTCTTCTGCCAACTAATACTGTTATTCCTTGCCTCTTTTGCACTCATCTTCTCCCTTCCGCTCCGCTGCCTTCCGTTTCTTCTTTATCACTGGGAGTTCTATTGTTTGTTTCTTGTCTCCCATCTCTTTCATTTGCACCGTTCTCTGTCTATGCCCCACCACCTATCTTCTAGCTTTACGCAACCGTGAAAACTCCTTGCCTACCTTGATTACATTCCACCACCTATCTTTCGGCTCTCTGCAACTCCAAAATTGTTCTGTCCAAAGACAAAGGCCCCAACATCTTCCTGTCAAAATTTTTGTGTGGAAACTTTACAACATAGTGCTCGAATTCATGACAGTTGAAGCATTTTATTTTGAAAAGTATTTCTTCTTGCCCCACTTGGCTGGATTCTATTTTTGTTTGATATTTATTCCATTTTCCCTTCTTTCCCTTTCCAACCAATGAAAAATTTTATTCATCCTCGCCCTTGAATGAAGTTCCATCTATGGTATTTCGTCTGATCTCTTCTTGTACCAAATCAGACAACATGTTCCCAATTTGGTAATTTCTCCCTCCCATTCAATGAGGCCTGGTAGCTATGCCAAGTTTTTGGAAGGCCTATAAGAGCTAGGCTCACCAGGTCATCTTCTGCAACATTCACACCAACCCATCTAAGCTCATCATGAACTTGGGTAAATATGTTGAGATATTGCAGAATACTATCATGCTTCTGCATCTTAATATTTCGAATTTTGTCTTTGAGGGCTAGTTTCCTATGGTTGTTGATATTTTGGAATAGGTCCTATTGTGAAAGGAGTTTCTTTCCCATGGATATTTGAGACAATGTGATCTCACATTCCCTCCAAGATTATTCTCCTCGCCTTGGCTACATATTTCTTCCATTGAGCCAGGTTCTCGACATCAGCTGTTCCTAGTTTTGCAATGTTTTTCTTGACATATTCCAGTAATCCATTTTCATCAAGCACCACCTCCATGTGATCCTTCCAGTCTCCTTCCAAGGCATACTATAATCTTAGCTCGTTGAAGGTCATTTTCCTAACTTTGAATAAATTTTGCTACACTAAAGTGCAAATTCAAACCTCCCGAGAAACAACTTCGAAATTATTTTTCTAATGTGAATCCTTCTCTGATAACATGTAGAAATTTAGTGATAGAATTGCAACTGCTCAAATTTTTTAAATCTAAATCAAGGGACAATTCAATTCTACTGATCTGTGGAATTCATTCACAATTTAGAATAAAAATATCAGACATGCAATAAGAAATAACACACATGCACAATATTTTTTCTAGGGGAACTAAAGTGGGAAAAACCCTCAATCCTCTATGCATTGATAAGATGAATAGAGATGTATTAAAATTTCTAGCTCAGTTTAAGCTCACCCTGCAATTGAATAACCTATATCTCTACTCAATGAGAAACTTTGACCCATACCTAGTCAAGTTCTACCTCTGCATGAACCCATATTTCCTTGCACAATTCCTATATAATTAACCTCTATTTTTAGGAATTTTCCTACAATTGATTGCTCAATTCCTAAGGTTTGATCATCTTCATGCATGCAACACCTGTACACTCAAACTAGTTTACAATTGCTTGTTACAATACCTTGGAATATCCACCACAAGTGGGAACTTGAGTTCTCTGCACTCACTAGTTATTTTACGTTGTTTTATCACTTAAGTAGATGATCACTGAGTTAGACTGTTGTCCCACTAGACAATTTATCTTCCACTAGATCCTCCAACTGTTAGAACTAGTTTAATTGAACTTAACTAAAATTTAGCAATCAAACATGCTTAACTAAACTCCAAGACCTCTAACTCAAATTTACTGAGCTAATTGAGTGAGAAGAGTGTTGTCATACAAGTTAACTGCATCCAAGTTTTCTGTTGATGTGGAAATTATATTTTCCTCAATTTGAACAAGGAAAAATCAAATCGAGACTTTATTGCTATATTTTTCAACACCTCATATATATGTAGGGAATTCCAAACATTATTCCACATACATAAATTTGTACTCCATCCAATATCATTTCATCAATATAATCAACACTTATAATAAATTTAATCCTACTGTTTTTTTACGTTGATCTCTGCATCCTTCTTGACCCATCCCAAGGGATATGAGGTAGGATGATTGTGATACTAAATTTTAAGTTTGTTTACTAGATCTATTGCTATGAGATTAGATTTTGAACTTGAGTGAACAAAGTATTTATCTTTTTCTTCTTCAACTAGATCTTGATGTGGAAGAGTTTGGTCATCTCCTTCTCTTCCTAGTGATGAAGGCTAATTAGACTCACCTCCTTCTACAATTATGTGTAGATAATATTATTGTCCACATTAGAGTTTCTTTCGACTTGATTGCTCGAATATGTGGCTAGAGGATTCTTTTTTTTTTGCACCATTCTTTTGGTTATTTCAGTTCAAATTTGGATGTATTTTCCAACACTCTTCCTCAATGTGGCCATCAATGTTATAATGGTTGCCAAGATCCTTTCATTGATGTGCAATGATAATTATCTTCTCATCATTTTCCCCTTTAAAATTCTTCTTCCCCTCCTTAGAATCTTCTTGGTGCCCTTTATGCTTCAAACCAATTGGTTGAATTTCTTTTTGTAACATCCTTTTTTAGTCCCTATATATTATAAAATGTAACTAAGACTGATAACACTGGATGACTAGCATGGATATTTTTTTAGACTCTATTTGATGTTAAATACTCCTTTTATTTAATATATATTGTTAAAACTAGAGAAGAGGGTAGGAAACACAGATCATGATGCCTAGGAGAAAATATTAACTAAGGGAAAGTTGCAAGGGGGATTTTATAAGTTTCCTATCTACATGAATTAATTGAATATAACTTTGATGTGTTAGTTGAACTACCCACATATCCAACAATTATGAGAAGAATGAGCTACATACTATTCTAGAGACTTTTGGTTAGCCACAAAGCTCAAGGAGGTACCCAAATTCTCATGCAAGGCAACACTTATGGGCGTAAAGAGTCAAAAAGGAAAAAAGTGCAGTAAAAATAATGAGTGGGGACAAAAGAAGAGAGTATCCTGAGGGAGGGATATGGACATAGAGAAAACAAGAAGACCAGTGAGCATGTGAAAATGCACTAGAAAACACGTGGTAATAGAATAGAAGCACATTTGGGAGCTAAATCAATGAATCTAAACAAAATAGGACTAAAAACCTTTTGAGTCATAGATATCCTATTTGGAAGTGTAATATTAACTAAAGTAGACAAGAAATTATTGAAGAAGCCTTCAACTTTGCGAAAAATATGCATTGAGGAAATTTTAAATAGTTTGTCCAACTAAGGCATCCAAGGCATTGAGAAAGGAGAATCACTGATGGGTTGTGAGCTCAGTGAAGTGATCACTTTTGTGTTGTGCAATGCCATGGTGGCCATATATTGTTGTCTTAAGAGGCCTTGTCTCAAAAATTGAAGAGAAGAATCTTGAATCCTAAATGTGAAGGAGAGTGCCCTTCATGTCCTCTGCCTTCTTTGAATCTTGTGGAAACTTGAGTGAAGCTTTCCCTTAAGACATTAGGATATGGCTTGGGATTGAATTGTTGTAAGGAAATAGTAATTTATATGTTCCTATGGTTTAGTGAAGAGTGGCTCTCCCTTCTTTGATTTCTAGCTAATTTAAGTGACTTAGAGAAGTTTACCTATTCCCTTGCTAATCAAATGAATTTCCATTCAGTGTTTTATTATTTGTAGGTATGCTATATTAATTTGTATACTTGAAATGATGAGTTAAAAGTTGTTATGATGATATAATGATTATTATTGCAATGAAGAACCAAAACAATGATTAATTATGTTGGGTTCTTAGTGTAGGTTTGAACCTTGTACAAATAATAATTGCAAAAAAATTTTAAAACTAACAAAAAAGATACAATGGAAATCATAGTAAATATACATAGAAAATTTTCTCTTGAAACCCAAAACTGGGAAAAACTAATTGATTTTTCATTACGCTCCTTTAAAATGTTACAATAAATTATATGATGTGGCATTCATAAACCCCCTATCCATTAACCTAGGATTAGAATGTAATCATAGTTCCTTTAACCAGATCTACAAAACCATGGTAAAAGCCACCATGTGCTTGAAAACCACTGACAACAAAAATCACTTGCAATAAAATATTAATAACATATGTAAAAAATTACATTTTTTATTTTTATTTTTATTTCATTTTATTTTGGGGTGCTGCCTCAAACCTTGTGCAAGGGGCTACTGCCCGCTTGCAAACCCCTTGATAGTGGGGGCGATAGTCCCTCCATGCAAGCCCCTGAATAGGGGGGGATACTTCGCCTCTTGTGACCCTCCAATGTGCTCCACACATACATATGAGACAGTCATGCAACTAATATAACACATACCCATCACTTAGTTATCATTTCCTCATGTATGGCCTCTATATACAATAATATTTCATTGAATTAATTGTTTTATGTGCATAATATTGTCAATTGGAGTTTATATGTTGGCTGGAGTTCTATATCTCTTTATGTCTCTAGTAATGTGACTGGCCTTTACTAGGACAATGGTGGGATAAAAAAATTATGATTTTATCATTTCTCTAAATGAGAAGATTTGAAAGCTATTCTGTACTTAAGGGGACTTTGTTTCTCTGGAGAGAAGCCAAAATACTAGTCTCCATATTTGTAAGTGTTTGAAGTGTGAAGTGATAATTTGCAATCCTCAAGGAGTGAGAAGAAGCTCATTCAACTAAGATAAGTTGTGGATTTAGCCAATGGTCATATCTTTGTATTTATTGGTTGAAATCCATGTTTTGGATGCCTTTAGAGGCTATTGAATATTTTTGAGCCTTCAAATTTTTTTGGGGCAAGTACTTTCCCGTTAGAGTTAGTTTTAGGTTCTTGAAGCAAGCCTAAGAAGTCCTTTAGAATTTTTACAAATTTGGCAATGGAATTCCTTAGTGTCATCCCTTGCTCACATGGCCTCACAAGAGCTGTGACTAGGAGCCTAGTTGAAAGGGGGATACCATGCCTTTGGTTATTAAGCCATCGGGTGTTGGGTGTTGGGAGTACCAAAATTTTTGGGGTTTTCCATTTTAATTTCAAGAATTGTATGGAAAAAGTGTTAGAATTTTGGGGATTGGACTCCTTAGTTTCATCCCCTGGTCACATGTCCTAATAAGATCCATAACTAGGAGCTTATCCAGAAAGGGCTTAAGTCTTGGGAGGATGGGACAAAAGGCTATCAGGTATCAAGCATTGTGGATATATAAAAGAACTATCACCAATGTGCCCCTAATACTAATAAAACATGATACCTTTGTCAACTAACAAAGATGAAAGGTTTGGGAGTCATCATGTGAAGGGATTTGGACTTCCGCCATCAGTGGTTAGGAATTCATATGAACAGGTATTAGGAGGTTGGGAACTCCATATCAGGTTTTCCCTCTTAATTTGCTAAATGTTAATTTTAAAATATTTGTTTCCCATATAATGACTATGGTGTATCAACTATCAGTTGTTAGCATATCGAATGTTAAGCATTGCGCATTTGGAACTATCTCATTAAAATTTCTCCGGATACTACAAAAACCTGAAAGGTCCTAATATGGCATAATGACATGTGACAAGTCTTTCAATTACCTCCTAATTACTTACTAGATAACTAAGAAGGTATAAATTTAATTGTTCATATGGTGTTTGCATAGAACTTGTGAGTTGTCTTGTATCGTATATGCTATTACAGTTTGTTAAGTGCCAATGAGGTTATCGTACTAAATAAATATGGTAAAGTTGGATGTTAATGTTCTTTCACAAGTTACCAATTCATACTTTTCATTAATTGAAAGGCTCACACTTGCAGTAATTGAAATATATCACACTTCACACTTGTAGGAATTAAAGACTAACTACAACATTATTGCATAAACGAAAGTCACTCTTTGCTAGAACATACACACACAGACATGAAAATAAATCACTCTGTTAGAAAGAAAACACATAGGAAGGAAAGTAAATCAGTTTTTTAGAAACTAAAGACATAGGTAGGAAGGTAAATAGGTGACTTGATCAATATAATTTCTCATTCCTAAACTCTGCAATTGAAATGCTCACAAATTGAAACAATAATGTAATACTTTCAATTCTACATACTGCAAATCTAAACTAGTATGTTCTTAAGACCTGCTCCATTTAATTGTTACGTATTTTTTATTTTTCAAGTAAAATGTATCACTGTTTTAAATATTTAATATAGAATTAATAAATATCATTTAAAAAATATTCAATATAAATCAAAATAAAATATTATAATATTTTATATTAGGTAAAATATTTTATGATAAATTTAACATTGGTAGAAATTTACAAACTGATTTCTTTTATAAATATTTATATAAATAAAATAATTAACTCAATCTTTTAATTGACTTAATCCTTTCTATATTGTAGTGCTTTAAATCCTAACAAGTTTGAAAAATGTTTTTATTGACTTAATCCTTTTAATTATACCAATTTTGAAAAATGTTTTAATTGACATGGTCCTTTCTTATACCGTAGAGATTTGCTTTGAAAAATGTTTGATTTATTTTTTACGAGACCGTACAGTATATTGTCTTAATCCTGTCTGTACGGTATTGCTTGACATCGTACGAATTTTGAAAAGTGTTTGACAAAGCATTACTTTCAAATTTGATTAATTCGGAAGGCACTTTGGTATTGAATAATTAATGATAATCGTGAGTGATTAACATATTTGCAAGTTTATGTTGATTTTTATGTGATTTGACAAAGCATTATTTTCAAATTTGATTAATTTGGAAGGCATTTTGGTATTGAATAATTAATTATAATAGTGAGTGATTAACATAATTGCAAGTTTCTTTGGATTTTTTGTTGATTTTTATATCATTTGACAAAGCATTACTTTCAAATTTGATTAATTTGGATGGTACTTTGATATCGAATAATTAATGATAATGGTGAGTGATTAACATATTTGCAAGTTTATTTAGATTTGTTAATTTTTATATCATTAAATGATTTAATAGTACATTTATCACTATTTATTTTATATTTAATATAAAATTTAAAATACACAATTTTTATTAATTTATTATTATTATTTTAATATTAAATTATTTTTTTATATTTATTTTTTAAAATATTATGATACTTTTTATTTGATTTTTTAATTAATATTTATATTAGAATTAGTAATAAACCTAGTGTATTGGGTGATCACTCAAATACTAAACCATTTTAATTATCAAATCACAAATAAAAGAGTTATAATTCTTTGAAACTATTTTTCTCAATCTTTTATCTCCTTTCGCAATGATGTTTTATTTGATTGATGAATACTTTGCTAAATTAATTAATTTATTTATTTATTTATTTTTATTTTTTTTAAATTAATATTTTTTTTAAATTTTAATTATTTTAATATATTAAAATTTATTATTTTAAATATAATTGTTTTATAATTTTTGAATTTAGGTTTTTGTGAAAAGTTTTTTTTTTTTTAAATCATATTCAAAATATTATAATAATATTTTTGTAAAAATCACATTCAGAAGGTTGGGTGGAAGCTTTTCTAATCACCCTATGTGATTTATCATCAAGACTAAAATTATAATTAATTAATTAATCATAATTAGAATTAAAATTGATGATGGTGATAATGATGATTAACGTCCTCAATGTGGTTTATCGAATCTCAAGAAAAGAAAAAGAATCTAATTGAGATTCTTTAAAAATCCGATGTTAGGGAATTGAGAGCAGATGTAAGTAAGAGATGGGTAGTCTAAAAGGAAGTGTTTTTCATCGTCCACCCTCTTAATATCACAAATCTCACACATTCTATTGTCCCAGGGAGTCTTGGGAGTAAACCATCGCCCAATTTACCTTCGAAGCTCATGAGAATTAGTTCTTATACTAGCGATGCTCATTTTTTCTTATTGTTGGTCAACACACAGAGATAATTCTGGTTATCGAGGGTGGGGTTGATCACCTCCTTATAGTATCTAATCTTGCTTTTACCCTCCAACTCCTTATCATCCCACAACTTGTCCTTAAACTTGGAGGTAATAGTATCTTTAACACTATCCTTGCTTCCCATGATCATCTCCTTGTTATTTCGCCAATGGTTGAGCTGAGACTGGGCATCCTTATGCCACCTGCGCTTGAGGCAAAGGTGGGGGTTTTGACTAAAGTTAGAACAAATCATTGGGAGCCTCTTGGATTCCATGTTGTAAAGCTTCTTCTTATACATCAGATATCTAAGCATAACCGTACTTTCAATGGGGGACAAGGCAGCTTAGATCAAGAGGATAAGATAGGGAGTATTTCCCTTGATCTTGAGGTTGTAGGTTATGAATTTCTTTTGAATCATCTCAATCTTTCTCCATGATTCTCTAGATATACTGCAGCCCCAAACTTCACATTTGTATAATACAACAAGGGTGACAAGAGTTTCAAAGAGGAACCTTTTTCTACTCCAAATTCAAAGACGGGCTTACAATTGTTCTCAAGCTCATAATAAGCTTTCTAGTCTCCAATAATCCTTTTCTTGATACTGTAATTCCATTTGAGTTGATGAGGAAAATCAATACCCAAATATTTATAGAAGAAACATGCTCTAAGCAATGGTTATCATAGATGAAACTGCCATGGGTGATCTTTTTGGATTTAATGATCAGGACTTTGGTTTTGTCGATATTAATTGTCATACCCATCTTGGAGCAGTAGACATGGAGAGCCTTAAGCTACTTTTCTAGGACATCATGAATCTTTTGCAAGAAAACGATATCATCAGCATAAAGGAGAAGAACAATGATTATACCAACAAGCTCGGTGCCCTTGCAACCTACAGTTTCTAGACACCCCTCTAGCTTATCAATGTAAATGCCAAAATTGTTAGGGGATAGGGGACACCCTTACTTAACCCTGATATTTCATTTAATATCTTTAGACCACCCTTCTTTGGTCTTAAGCTTGCCAGTGACAATCTCATAGAGGTGGATCACAACAATCCTCAGTTCAGGAGGAACCATGATATCTTGAAGTCTCTCCCAAAACATATCTCTAGAAACAACGTCAAAAGCTTTTCTAAATACAACAAAAAAACAAAAGAGATCAGTTTTACTCTATATAATAATAAAAATAAAAATTAAATATATTTTTAATATAATTTTTTTTTACATTAATTGTAACACCCTGTTTTATTTTTAATTATGTTTAACAGAATTTTACAAATACATTTGAATTATTAAGTGAAATAGAGTTAGCGAATGTGGTTATTTGTTAATAAGGCTTGAAGTTTTATTTCATAATTCGTTAATAAGACTTGAAGTTTTATTTCATAAATAAGAAAACTAAAAGTTATCTTGAGCAATGGATTAATTGAATGATAAAAGTATTCCAAGATTCCAGAGTAAAAGATAGAGGCAGATTCTGACAGTTACTTTTTCCCAAAAATGATAAAAGGGAAATCCCGGAAAGGGGTTCTGTTTAGAAAGGGAAAGAGGGCTAACAATAGCATGTTGTGAAGAAGAGAGTTGTCCAGAGCTGGGTACACCAGTGGAACTCTAAGTCCCTAAGGAAGTGTAGGCTGGAAGAAGTTCCTAAAGCCTAACTCCTGACATTTCGCCTGATTCCAACTACTGTGGTGATCTGAAATTGATTGTTAGTTAATGTTGTGCTAATATAAGTTTCAGAATTAACATGAAAGTGCTTTGGTTTGCTTATCATACAAGGGTTTATACATGTGCTTATGAGTCACAATTCATTAAACTTGATGAGATTAAGTGTATTTTATGAACTTAAAAGCATGGAAACTCAATGTTGAACAACAACATAATAAAACACAGCAAGCACAAATAACAGACACATATACGCAAGTTTTTTATGAAGGATTTCACCCCTCCTGGGCTAAATCTCCTTGGTTGAACTTCATAGTGTGGGCTTTTGTATTAGCTTCAATTGTGCAAAAGTGTTATTTACAGTTTCCTGTTGCCTCTACAACCTACTCCTATGGCTCCAAAAAATCAAAATCTACCAAGAATGACTCTTCCTTAGCCAAAATTGGTCGAAAATTGCCTCAATTATGGCAAAACCAATTTTTCCTCATTTTTCTCCACTAAATCTAGAAGTCCGCCAGTTAACTCCACTAAATGTGGAGATTTCTCTGAATCTGGCGGGTCTGCCAAAAGCGCCACCAAGTTAAGCCACACTTAATTAGAGATAAGAACGAGTTTAAAGTGCAGTTAATGTGTCATTAGCCCAAAGCACGTTTTTAGCACTAATTGTGGGTTATGGTGCTAACCCAGATTAATGGCATGTAACATTAATAATCATGGCTTAAAATTTGATTTATAACTTTAACTCCCGCTGGATTTTATGTCTTGGCCCCTAGTATTCGCGCACAGTCATGTGGGAGGGGGTTGGCCCCCTCTGAACCCCCATACTTGCCGTTGATACTCTTTAAATAAATGTGAGAACCCATATGGTTAAGGACTTCGGTGGAGCGCATAGTGGTAAGGTGGTGATGTCGTAGGCGGGTGGTTGTGGGTTCGACCCCGACCTCACCATAAATTTTTTTTTGAACATTACATATGGTTCAACCATAGTATATAAAAACTTTGGTTAATATATATATGTTGAACCAAAGTTTTTATATACTATGGTTGAACCATATGTAATGTTCAACAAAATTTTTATATATATGTTGCGCCGACTATGGTCCAACCTCTAGAATAAGGTTTGTAATTATATGCGCCCCATGCTATGGTTCCAAACTTTGTATAAAATTAATAATGCACCCACATTTCGACCTTGCAACCTTGCCATGGGGGGGCACGTGGAAGCCTCCGGTTGTGCCACATGGACCTTCCCCATTGGCCTTAAAAATCCACCATAAAAAACATAATAATTGACCATAGAATAATTCCAACTTAGGATTAGGAGGAAAAATTCAACTTCCCCAAGCAACATTGGAAAATACGATTTTGACACTTGCCACAGTGTCACTGGCTGAAATTTGGAGAATATTTCCTGAAGGTTCCTGAGGTGCTAACTATACTTCCAAGTCATCAGTCTATCACTGTTCTGCACAATTTTTACCTGTTTGGGAAAACGAACAACAGACCATAACTTAATCATACAAACTCAGATTTTTATGAAATGATTTGCGTTGGAATCCTGGTGATGAGCTCTATCCAATCGCTCTGGTTTGAAGCATTTTTTAGCAGTTTAAATTTTTAGCTAAATACTGAGCTCTTGATCATTCCTCCCCACTAGAAGCCTTTTGGACCCAAAAAGATACTATCAATTGTTCATCGGGTTAGGGTACAACTCCCTCACCCTTTCACTCTCTATCCATTTTTCCTTTTAAGGATTTTGTCCCTTGAGTCCCACTCTAAGGTATTCAACATTCCCTCTTCTCGAAGTTCTGATTCTTCTGTCAATTATGAGATCTTGTTGAAGTTCATCAAGATATTCTAGCGATAAATCTTCTATTGATGGCAACTGAACATGCTCTCCTTGATCATCAATAAAATGAGGCTCAAAAAATCTCAAATTCTCAACATTAACGACAAAATATATTTGCATATAAGGAGGCAAATCTATCTTAAATGCATTAGTACTAATATTTTCCAGAATTTTAAATGGACCATAACGGATTGGATTGGGCTTTTTACCTTCCCCTTGCAATCTTTCTTTGCTGATATACAACCAAACTTCATCTTCAACCTGGAATTTGTGATCAACATGGTGTTTTTCATGCCTTGCCTTGTAGCTGCTTTGACTCTTTTCAAGTTGCTCTTGCACTGTGTGATGTATCAACTGAATTTTCTCAATGAACATTCTTACCTTATCTATGTCACTATGACCATTTATAATGATATCTTTCTCAAAGATGAAGTCCAAAGGTGATCTTGGAAAGTACCCAAAACATGCCTCAAATGGCGATGTGTTTGTGGAAGAATGCTTTGTCGTGTTGTATGCATGCTAAATGTAATACAACTGTTCATCCCACAACTTGGGAAGCTTGCTGCAATAACATATAAGAAGATGAATAACTGTCATGTTTACCACCTCGGTCTGACCATTTGTTTGTGGATGAAATTTTGTACTCTTCTTCAACTTTGTGTCCATCATGTCCCATACTTTTGACCAAAAATGTTAGGTCCCTATATTACTAGTATAGTCCCTTATTGTTATTAGTGTAACCCCCTTATTGTTATTGTTGTAACCCTGTAACCCCCATATTGTTATTGTTTTTCCCTTACATTATTATTATTAGGTTGGCTAGGATTACATTGTGGCCCTGTGGACTCTTATATATAGAAAGGAGGTTTTTTCAATTCTATCATCAAAGAATTGTTCATTCATGTAATGTATTGGAGGTTGCCCCCTCAAAGTGGCTTATTTATAAGGCATTGATATCTCTTTTCTTCTATTTTTGGAGTTGGTTTCACAACATTTGGTATCAGAGCTTTGGATTCTAGGGTTTCGCTGCACCAAACAGGTCATCATGGAATTTTCGCTATAACTTTTTTTCTACAAAGGTTCAAAAGCTGAAATGTTTAGAGCACAAAGACGAAATCCTAAGGAAGATTTTCGAAAAATTTCAGAGCTTGGTTCACAATATTTCCAGAGATATGATCTGTGGAAGTTAGGTATTTTTCAAGCTCTCGAATTTCATCTCAAATAGGTGATCGTGGAAAAATATTCATAACTCTCTCTCTGAGCATCAGATTGGAATTCTGTAAAAAGTCGCAGGAAGCACACAAACTGTAGTTTCTTTTCTATCAATTTCAGAGCCGAAGGAGTAAACAGTGACATGTGGGAAGTCGTACAAGTTCACTCTACTGAACGAGTCCATAATTAAGTCATTGTGGGAGATTGGAGATAACTTTGTCGTGAAGAATCCAAATCAGGTCATACCTATGGAATTCGATAGAGGATTCAGAGGGCTACCTCAGGGAGAAATTTTAGATATTGAAGATCCTTAATATTCGAGATAATTCAATTTCAATATCAAGCTCCTAAAAATCAAGAAAAAGGTGTGTATTTTTTTCCGAATTGCATAAGTTTTGTTTGAAGAATCAATTTGAATTGATTCCAAGGGCATATTGTAGAATATATATCAGTATTGGGTTCTAAAATTCCCCCTAAAAATAATTTAACACCCATTAAGCCTTCAAAAGGCTCTACTATGGCTCATGAAGTTGAATAAATGCAACATGACATAACAAAATTACAAGAGCAAATGCACCAAATTTCGCTCTTTCAAAGAGCAAGAAAAAGTGAAATGGATGTTTTGAAGAAAAGCATGGAAGCTAAGATGGATGGTTTGAAGAAAGGTATGGAAGCTACAATGGAAGGTTTGAAGGATGGTATGGAAGAAAAAATGGAAGGTTTGAAGGAAGGTTTTTCAAAGTTGATACAAGAAATGATTCCTAATGGCGAAAAGATAGTAGAAGAAACTCATGATGAGGAAAAAACAAATGTTAATCGTGATTTCATAAAATCTAATGTTGGATTGAAGAACCACCATATTCCAAAGATGGATATGAGGAAATTTGATGGCAAGGATCTCGTAACATGGATACTACAGATGGAGCAATATTTTGATCTCAATAATGTGCAAAACACACAAAAGGTACACATTGCAACTTTACATTTACAACCAAACACATTTGTATGGTATCGATGGCATTTTTCCCCTAAAAAAATTGTCACTTGGTCAATTTTTACGGAGGAAATGATAGCACATTATGAAGATACAAAGTGCAACACCTTCTTTAGCCAATTGATAAATCTCAAACAAAAGGGTTTAGTGGCAGAGCACATTGAGGACTTCCAAAAATTAAATATAAGGGTAACTGATATTCCAAACGAACACAGGATTGATGTCTTCATAGGGACTTTAAAGGATAACATCCAACATGAAGTTCACGTTTGGGAACCTGATTCATTGGAGAAGGCATTCAGGTTGGCAAGAAAAATTAAATGTAAAATTATGGCGACAAGGAAGCCTACCACTCACATCTATAAAAATGGAAGTGTTGCTACTCCTAGACATCCACAACCTACAAGGTTGACACCACAACAATTGGAAGAAAAATGAGAAAAAGGGCTTTGCTACATTTGTGATAGCAAATACACTAAAGGTCATAAGTGCGCGAGAAGAAATTATTTTACATAGATTGTGAAGAGGAGGAAGAAAATGAAGAAGAAACTTCAAAAGTAGAGGATATACACTAGGAAGAAACCCTAGAAGAAGAAGAAATGAGTCTAACCATATCATGTAATGCATTGGTAGGAATTACCACTCCTCAAACTCTCAAGATAGAAGGACATATCAAGAAGAAAAATATAATAGTGTTGATTGATTCAGGTAGTACCCATAATTTTATTCATTGTAAGGTAGCCAAGGAATTGAATTGTTTCCTATACCCAGCACCAGAAGGTCAAGTGATGGTTGCAAATGGAGGAACTATAAATTGCTCTGGAAAATGCCATAATATCAAGCTAGCCATGGGGGAAATTGTATCGAATAGTCCAATGCTTTCCATCCCAATGGGAGGTGTTGATGTTGTATTAGGAGTACAATGGTTACAATCTTTGGGGACGATAGCCTTTAATTTTCAAGAACTTTGCTTGAAAATTTTTTCGGAAGGAAAGGAAATCGAATTACGGGGTATCGCAGGGAAGCCATGAAAGATAATAAGCTCTAATGTCATGAAAAATCTTCTGAAGAAAGAACAACTGGGCATAATTGCACAATTATGCTCACTAGAAGTTCCAACATCAAAATCATCTATTTCTCCAGATCTCCAAAAAGTCTTGGACAATAATTCCAAGGTGTTTGATACTCCCAAAGGACTCCCACATATTCATGATCATGATCATGCTATTCATTTGATTCCAGGAAGTGTTCCTCCAAACATCAGGCCTTATAGATATCCTTATGTCCAAAAGAGCGAAATTGAACGTATGATTGTAGAAATGTTAGAGGCTGGTATAATTCAACCTAGTAAAAGTTCTTTCTTTGCTCCAATAGTATTGGTGCACAAGAAAGATGGATCATGGTGCATGTGTCTAGATTATAGAGAGCTCAATAAGCTCACTATTAAAGATAAATTTCCCAATCTTGTGATTGATGAATTATTGGATGAATTACATGGAGCAATTTATTTTACCAAGTTGGATCTTCATTTAGGATATCATCAAATTAGAATGAAGACTAAAGATATTCCAAAAACAACATTTCGAACTCATGAGGGTCATTATGAATTTTTGGTCATGCATTTTGGCCTTACCAATGCACCTTCTACATTTCAAAGGTTGATGAATTCCATTTTCAAACCCTTCCTTAGAAAATTTATGCTATTATTTTTTGATGATATACTAATCTACAACAGGTCTTGGAAGGATCATGTTCAACATGTTGACAGGGTGCTCAAACTATTGGAGGAGAAACAATTATATGCAAAAACATCCAAATGTTTCTTTGGAGTACAAGAGGTGTAATATCTGGGTCATATTGTATCTCACGATGGTGTTAAGGTATACCCTAACAAAATTAAAGCCATTAAGGAATGGAAAGTCCCCACAACCATAAAGCAGTTGCGCGGATTTCTCGGGTTAACAGGGTATTATCGCAAGTTTGTTAAGAATTATGGGAGAATAGCAGAACCTCTAACAACATTATTGAAGAAAGATGCATTTTCATGGACTTTTGAAGAAACTAAGGCCTTTGAACATCTTAAAGAGGCAATGTGCCTAGCACTAGTCTTAGCTACGCCAAACTTCACAAAAACCTTTATTGTGGAATGTGATGCCTCAGGAAATGGAATTGGTGGTGTTTTAATGCAAGAAGGAAGACCTATTGCTTTTGAAAGTCGTTCAATCAAAGGAAAGTATTTACAAAAGGCTATTTATGAGAAGGAAATGCTGGCAATACTACATGCACTAAATAAATGGAGACCTTACCTAATGGGAAGACACTTTAAGGTAAAAACTAATCATGATAGTCTTAAACACTTTTTGGAACAAAGACTATCTTCAAAAGAGCATCAAAAATGGGTCACAAAGTTGTTGGGTTATGACTTTGAAATCATCTACAAAAAATGGAAGCTAAATGTTGTTGCAAATGCACTCTCAAGAAAGGATGAAGAGGTGGAAACATTTCTTTGTGCCATTTCTATTATCCAACCAGATTGGATAACCGAAGCAAGGGATGAATGGAAGAAGGACGAATAAGTGCGGACACTCATTCAAAAGTTGTAGCAAGCTCCTAGTACATCTGATACATTTATTTGGAAAAATGATTCCTTATGGTACAAATATCGCTTATATATTTGTAAGAATTCCCAACTAAAACAAAAGATTCTTTTGGAATTGCACACTTCTCCTTTAGGAGGACACTCGAGATTTTTAAAAAATTACCATAGGGTGAAGAAAGAATTTGTTTGGGATGGCCTTAAATTTGATATTCAAAATTTTGTGGCGGAATGTTTGGTTTGCCAACAAAATAAAGTTGAGACAATTAAGACCTCGAGTCTTCTACAACCTTTATCCATTCCAAGTCAACATTGGGAGGAGATTTCAATGGATTTTATCACAGGTTTACCTAAGTCCGAAGGAAGGAGTGTCATCATGGTGGTAGTTGATATACTTACCAAGTATGCACACTTTTGTGAATTATCTCATCCATTTAAAGCAAGTACAGTTGCTACGCCATTTATGGAAACAATTCAAAAGCTACATGGAAACCCGAATATTATTGTAAGTGACAGAGATCCCATTTTTACAGGAAATTTTTGGACGAAATTATTTTCTTGTTTGGGTACTCAAATAGCTCATAGCTCATCTTATCATACTCAATATGATGGTCAAACAGAGATAGTGAATAAATGTTTGGAAGGATATCTTCGTTGTTTTGTATCTGATAACCAAGCACAATGGGTCAAGTGGTTACCTCTTGTTGAATGGTGGTATAACACTTCCTTCCATACTGTAGAAAAAATGACCCCATTTATGGCACTTTATGGATATCATCCACCGTCCATCACATCATCTTTAAGGGAAAATTCTAGGGTTCAAGCAATGGAGGGTCACATCGAGCATCAACAAGAAGTTCTCCAACTCTTAAAGGATAACATAAATTTAGCACAAAATTAAATGAAACAGCAGACAAATCAACATGACAGTGAGAGAAGTTTTGATGTAGGAGACTGGGTATTGTTATGGCTACAACCATACAAAAAAATGTCCCTCAAGCAAGCTAAGAAGGATAATAAATTATCACCAAAGTACTATGGTCCTTACAAGGTGTTGCAAAGGATTGGTACTATGGCATACAAATTGGAGCTTCCTGCTTCTTCGCGAGTGCATCCAGTTTTCCATGTTTCATGCTTAAAAAAGGTTATAGGGGACAAAATTCCAATTGAAACAATATTCCAGAACTTGATGAGGAAGGAAAAACCATATTGGAACCTGAAGCAGTCACGGAAACAAGAACTTGACAACTACAAAATCGATCAATTTCAAAGTATCTCATCAAATGGAAGAACTTACCCACTGAAGATTCTACATGGGAGGATGAGAATTTTATACAAAAGCACCTGTAGCTACTCAAGCGTTGAGGACAACACTTTTTTGAAGGAGAGGAGCATGTTAGGTCCCTATATTACTAGTATAGTCCCTTATTGTTTTTAGTGTAACCCCCTTATTGTTATTGTTGTAACCCTGTAACCCCCATATTATTATTATTGTGCCCTTACATTATTATTTTTAGGTCGGCTAGGATTACATTGTGGCCCCATGGACTCCTATATATAGAAAGGAGGTTTTGTCAATTGTATCATCCAAGAATTGTTCATTCATGTAATGTATTGGAGGTTTCCCCCTCGAAGTGGCTTATTTCTAAGGCGTTGATATTTCTTTTCTTCTATTTTTGGTGTTGATTTCACAACAAAAAATTCCCAACAAAGAGGGAATATCAATCACTTCCAATATAAGTAGAAGACCAAAATAAACCCATACATTTTGAAAGAAAAGATTAGCAGTTTGTTCAACTGTAATTGTTTTCTTGCATGGCATCAAAAGATACATTTTACTGAACCTATTTACCACAAAATACAAGTAATCACGAACTTTCTTTCACATAGGAACACCACCTACAAAATCCATTGACTGTGATTGTAAGTACTACAATAGCTGATGGTCGGTATAGATAATGGTGTCTTTCCCCATCAAATAGTGCTCCCATTTGTTTACACTTTGTACCAATGCATATAAATATTTATGATAGGTGGGATAATTAGTCACAACTCCATTAAAAATTTCAGAATGAAATGAAATAGGCTTACCATGCTACATGAAAATTGCTCCTAGAGCATAATCACTTGCATCTGTTTGGATCTCAAATGGCTGTCTAAGATCCGGAAGAGCCAATACCGGTGTTGAACTTATCTTTTTATTTAAAGCATCAAATTATTTTTGATGCATATATCCCCAATGGAAGACTTTCTTAACACTTGTCAATGCATGTAATGGAGTTGCAATGGAAGAAGAATTAGCAATGAATTTCCTTTAATACTGTGCTGCCCCAAGAAAGCTTCTTACCTCTGTAACTATATTGGGCTCGGACCAATTCAGAATAACCTCTACTTTGGAAGGGTCTATCTTCAACTCACCTCCTCCAAGAATGTGTCCCAAATACACTAAAGAAGTCTTGCCAAACTCACACTTCGACATCTTTAAAAATAATTTCTCTTTTTCAAGACATCAAGTACCTTTTTCACATGCATGACATGTTCTTCTCTTGATTTGCTAAATTGAGTATGTCATCTAAGTAAACAATGACGAAGTAATATAGAAATTTTCTAAGTACATAATTCATGACTCTCATGAAAGTAGATGGAGCATTTGTTAGACCAAATAGCATAACTAGCCACTCAAAAAATCCTTGTCTAGTTTTAGAAGAATTTTTCCAAATGTATTCTTCAACTATTCTAACTTGATGATAACCACTTCGTAAGTCTAACTTGGTGAAATATCTTGCATACTTTAACTGATCTAGCAAATAATTAATTCATGGGAGTGGGTAGTGATTCTTTACCGTGATTTTATTCAGTGCACAGAAATCTATGCACATGTGCCAAGTCTCGTCCTTCTTTGGTACCAAAACAATTGGTGAACCACGTGGCGAAGTAGATGGGCATATGATACCTTTGTTCACCAATTCTTGAATTTTCTTCTTGATTTCCAAACTCTCCATAATTGACATGTGATACATACCAATGTTTGGAAGTGGAACATCCTGCTGCAACTGAATCTCATACTAAATTCCCCTCTTGGGAGGTAACCCATTTGGTTCTTGAAACATCTCATCATGCTGACTTACCACATCAAAAAAATCAGATTTTAATTTGTCATCACATCCTTCAAAATATTCGTAGTCAACATCATCCTTTTTCTTAATCATGAGAAGCACAAATTTTTACTTGCATTAACTAGCCTCTTCATTTTCCCTGCATTAACTAAATAAATATTTAGTTTCCTGCAATGAGCTCTCACAATATACTCCATCCCATCCTTAATAAAATGATATTTGTTCTCATGGAAATAAAATACCACTTTCCTGTCATACAAATATGGACTTCCCAAGATAATCCCAGAAATGTCAAGTGGAACCACATCTAACTTGACTTCATCAACAAAGTTTGCAGTAATAGAAAATATAAATATGCATTTCCTTTTAACCAGTAAATTGGCATTCTTAAATATCCAACCCAAAGGGTATGGTTTATGATGTGGTACGGTTTCAAGGTTAAGCTTTTTGACTAAGTCTTCTGAAATCGGGTTTGCTTGTGACCCAGTATCAAGCAATGCATCAATCTTTGTATGATTTGAAATCACTCTAACATGGAACAACACTATCCTTGTATCCTCATTTGGAGTGTTTTTATGAATATTTGAGGAACTAGTACTTGCTATGGCTTCCTTTCCTTTGTTAACCATGGCTACAATCTTGGTCTCATCTCCTGAATTGGATCCAAGATCTTGTTGTGTGGTGGAAATCATCTTTTGTTTCCCTTTGTTATTTGGATTCTTTGGCCTTAGTTCAGGATGAAGTTTCCAACAATGGGCTTCATCATGCCCCTATTTGGAACAATGTTTGCATGTAGTTTTCTCCCCTTCTTTCTTGATGCTTGCATTCTTCTTTCCCTTCCATTTTCATTCCTTCTATTTTCCCTTACCCTTGAATGGCTTCTTCTTACTCCCCTCTTCCTGAATGTTATTTCCCCTTGCTTCAATATGTGTGGTTTACTTCAAAGATAATCCCAAAAATGTCAAGTGGAACCACATCTAACTCGACTTCATCAACAAAGTTTGTATTAATAGCAAAAATAAATAAGCATTTCCTTGTAACCTGTAAATTGGAATTCTTAATTATCCAACCCAAAGGGTATGGTTTATGATGTGGTATGGTTTCAAGGTTAAGCTTTTTGACTAAGTCTTCTGAAATTAGGTTTGCTTGTGACCCACTATAAAACAATGCATCAATATTTGTATGATTTGAAATAGCTCTAACATGGAACAACTCTATCCTTGTAACTTCATTTGGAATGTTGTTGTGAATATTTGATGAACTAGTACTTTCTATGGCTTCCTTTCCTTTGTTAATCATGGCTACAATCATGGTCTCATCTCCTGAATTGGATCCAAGATCTTTTTGTATGGTGGCAGTCATCTTTTTTTTCCCTTTGTTATTTGGTTTCTTTGGCCTTAGTTCAGGATGTAGTTTCCAACAATGGGCTTCATCATGCCCCTCTTTGGAACAATGTTTGAATGTAGTTTTCTCCCCTTCTTTCTTGATGCTTTCATTCTTCTTTCCCTTCCATTTTACTCCCTTCTCTTTTCCCTTACCCTTGAATGGATTCTTCTTACTACCCTCTTCCTAAATTTTCTTTCCCCTTGCTTCAAGCTGTGTGGCTTGCACACATACTTCATCTAAGTTGTTTGGGTTAAACATAAGGATAGTATGTTTCAAGTAGGAATGTAAACCCCCAATATATTTCAAGAGTGTATCTTGTGAATTCAAGTTTACTTCTAACAACAAATCCCTCTTTCTAAACTCCTAAGTGTACTCTTGAACAGTTTTGCCTTTGAGTTGCGTATATTTTTCCAACTCATTATTGTTTTTTTCATATAGGCTAATGGAAAAAACTATATTTTAATGGAAGAAATGAATTCAACCCAAGAAATGGATATCTTACCAGGAATTCACATTTCCTCTTGAGTCTTTTCCTCCCACCAAACTAGTGTTTCTCCTTCTAGCCTTAATGAAGCTAACTGGATCTTTATGTCGTCCTCTTGTAGATTCTGAATTCTGCAGTATACTTCCAATTGATGGATCCAATTGTCTAACTTCTCTACATTTACCTTACCATTTTACATGGGAAGTTCAAACTTGATGTCCAACTTGAGTAATGGAATTTTTTCTTTTGGGATATTTGAATTAGTATGGGTGTTTTTTGTGGTGGATGTGGAGGATGAAGATGCTAATGAAGATGATGAGGATGGTGGATATGGAGGTGGATTTCATCCACTACCTTTTGATCTCTTCTCTTCATTCTTATTACCATCTGAATATCCCTCTCCATGTGGAGGCTTAGAACCTTCTCCTGCTTTTTTTGTAGTGAATGCATAAAACAAGATTTTAACCATTCTTTGTATGTCTTTGAAGTCTCTCTTGACATCCTCTTCTTCTGAATGTCCATGAGTCTCTCCAACTCCTGGCACAATGGCTAAGGATTCAAGCTCAACCTCTGATTCTTTTACCTCTTCAATCACTTCAGCTTCTTATGCAATTTGTACCTCTTCAATCTCAACTGCTGGAGATGGAACTTGAGGTGCTTCAAGTGTAGCTTTGAGTGGAAATCTGGGAGAATATGATGCTCTCTCAAATCTCTTTCTTCTCGTCCTAATATCAGGACTAACAACCAATATATTCCCTTCTCCTCTCTGCAACTTCAACCTTGTAAGCATCACAAAATTGCAACTATTAAAACCATTCTTGCACAATATCAAGCAAAGAAATCAAATAACCTTTAGCAACCTTGTGCTCTGATACCAAATCGATCTAAAATTGATTGTTAGTTAATGTTGTGCTAATATCATTTTCAGAATTAACATGAAAGTTATTTGGTTTTCTTATCATACAAGGGTTTATACATGTGCTTATGAGTGACAATTCATTAAACTTGATGAGATTAAGTGTATTTTATGAACTTAAAATTATGGAAAATCAATGCTGAACAACAACATAATAAAACACAGCAAGCACAAATAACATAGACAAATACACAAGTTTTTGATGAAGGAGTTCACCCCTCCTAGGCTACTATTGGGGAATTTGTTTTGGACAATACATTTTTGAGTTGCGGAAGGATAGGAGAAAAAGGAATAGGTGGCAGAGCACAGTCAAGATAGGCAAGGAGTCGTTGCGGTTGCGGAAGACCTGAAGAAAGGTGGTGGCACAGACGGCAGGAACGAGAGACAATGAATAGGCAATGAAATCCCAGAAACAGAGCCGGTGATGGAAAAGAGATGAAAGGCAGTGGAGCGCAAGGGAAAAACTGATCAGAAAAGGGGCAAATACTGACAGTGTTAATTGACAGGAGCGTATAAGCAAGGAAGGAACGACTCCGAGGGCAGAGAGAGGTGGATAGTGGATCAGAGTTTAGGAGGATATTTGCAGAGCTATATGTACTGAATTGAGATGTATTGAACTCTATGGAGTATGTTTGTAATGTTTTGAGCTAAGTTAATAGAACCAGTGATCAAATTTGGATCAAGGATCTAAGTGATAGCTCAAATTTCAAAGTGCTCGAAAGTGTTTCAAACCTGAGCGATCGGATAGATCTCGTATTCTTGATTCTGGCACCACAAACGGTTCGAAAAATTGACACCGTATGAAGAATTTATCTCGATTTGAAAAGTGTAGTAAACTACAAAATTTTAGCATTTGACCAAGGTTGACTTGTCAAGGGTATAATCAACAAAAATAATATTCAAATAATATTCCTAGAATATTCCTCAAAATATTCCCTATAATATTCCTTCTGGGCCAATCAGAACATGACAAGTGTCACAGTTTAAATGGGTGTAAGGTTTCATCTAATCAGATGTCACCACGTGGCAGGCCTGGAGGCCGCCACATGGCCCAAGATTGGTTGTGTAAAAGTTGTTTGGACTCTGCTGAAGTCGATCGCGCAACCTACCGCCAAGAGCACCCATGCCTTACCACTTGTGCTACACAGTAGTTCTTAACTGTATTGTGTTGCAGGTTTATGATATTGTTTAATCGTTTGATGTTTGGGGAAGCGGAGGGGCCAGCCCTCGAGCCAGCCCCTCCCCATATGATCAACACTTGTGATCTAAGGCCTAACCACCGGCGTGACATTTTAAACCTGTCAACTAACGGTTGTGATATCACATTCACATGGCATGGGTTTTAATGCCAATGGTCTGATGTTTTGTTAACGCATTCAATCTCTGGTTTCAAAGGAGTTCAACCCCAGTTTGTGCCTTAGTTTCTGCCGAAGGTTTTGTTAACAAAAGGTTTGGAGTTGGCATGTGGCCAATCGAACCACAAAATTTATTTTAAATATTAACTCGGTGGTCAAGACTGGCGAAACATGTGGAGCGCGCCCCAAATTTAGGGCAGAATCTCTAAATTATCTCTAGTTAACTTAAGTGCCCCAGTTTTAGTGGAGTTTTCCTAGGGGGTTACTAGACAAAATGTATAGGCTCTATCTTGAGATAGAATCGCCCATTCTGAGATTTTTCATAGTCAATTTTGACCCAGAGCCATTGGTGAGGTTTTCAAATCTATCAGAGGACTTCTAAGTGTGAGTTTGCTTCAGAGAAGTTCTGAGGGCCACAAGGGCCAGCAGGTGCCAACAGGAGAATGAGGCCTATCCAGAGCAGCCAGTATCCATTCTCAACAAAAAAATAGTCTATTCTGACTATTTTGAGCCTTATAAATCCAATGGAGGTATTTTTGGAAGCTTTTGGAGACTTTTGAAGGCTAAGAGGCTTCAGAGAGGTTTTCAGTGACACTAGAGCCAGGGGGTGCCACTAGGTGTTGGAGGCGAAACAAGAGCAGCGGGAGGCAAAATTAAGAAAGTGAATAGTATATTATAAATATTTTGGAAACTTTTAATCCATTGAAGGGATTTTTAGAGCCATTTGGAGACTTCTAAAGGTTGAGAAGCCACAGGGAAATTTTGGGCAGCCCAGGGCCAACAGTGGATGGATGTCTAGATTGGGGAGCCAGAGCTCATTTTGAGAAAATGAACAGCATATTTTGGATGTATAATATATGCTGGATACATTAGGTGAGGTTTCAAGTACATAAAATGACTCCTATGGAGTTTGTGCCAAAGAGAAGCTCAGGGAAGCTTCAGGGCACTGACAGATGAGGTCAAGTCAAAGGAAGCCTAGTTCTATTTTCAGTGAGATTGCAACTATTCCAGGGGTATGATGGTATTATAATCCCAATGTTACAGTCCAAATAACCATTGGAGTGAAGTATTTTACTCAAGTAAAAGATATTTTCCATCATAATCCTAAAGAGCCAAGTCAATTTGACAAAGGCTAAAGGAAACGTAGCCCACGATATTCTGGTGAAATCCTTTATTAAATTTGCTGTTATGTGTTGATGCTTATTTTCTTCACTTTATGGTTGTTTCACATGCTTAATATCAACAAAAATAAATGTTCTTAAAGCACTTAAATAGTTAAAAAAACATACACTTGTTTCAAGTATTCATTTCCGCACAAGTCAAGAATAAGCTAGATCTTAATTTGTTTAACTGAGTGGGAGGTGCTTGTGCATAAGCATTTCAAGTTATCCACCCATCTTTAGATCAACCAGACCGATGTTGTGTTGTGTGCTATGGAATAGTTGATAGTTGTTTATTATTGTATTTGTGGCTATTTTAAAATTTTAATTCGATACTCAGAATGTGTATGGATGAATGATAACTTGTCTCTTAAATGATATATGATGAATGTTCTCTGTATGAAATGACAAATGACTTGCTGTTAGTAATATCTCTTCGATGTTAATGGTATAGTTTCTAATCCCATTAAGGTCACGACACACCTCGGGTGAGACTCCTTGCTCTCTTGAGCAGGGTGAAAATGCTGGCGTTGTCCTAGACTACAGCAAAACCTTGTTGGCTCTAAGCCTGAACCTGGGTCTTGCCTAGAGACCTCATTTTTCGCCAAAAAATGGTTCTGTTGATGGGACCTAAAAACTTATCTAGAAGCTAGATCATGGTATCAAGGGTTTATGAGAGATAATTTTGTAGCTGGTGGGACAATCATGTAGATTAGTCCATATCGCAACAAGCGGAACTTCGACAACAGATGGAAAAGACTATCAAGGATCAAGTTCTGTTTTCTAACTCGACGAGCGATTTGTATGAAATTTTCTGTGAAAATTTTCTTGAAGAGCTCCATAACTGGTTGCAGAGACTCCAGATCAATTCACTTCCTAGAGGATTACGTCGAGCCTATCGCAGTTGGACGCATACATATTTAATAAAACTACATCAGTTAGATACATATCTAACCCGAGCAGTAGATTTTTGGGTACAAATCATCTTTGAGGGGTACATCTTGGAGTTTACAATTGCGTTCTATCAATTTTTTACAAAATCAGAAGATATATTTAAATCTGGGTTGCGGGGAAATTTTTTGAAGGACGTCCCATTGTGGATTAAAGCTTTGATGGTGGACGAGGGCCTAATGTTGTTCCAAAACCCCAAGATGGAGACTTAAACCTCTTGTATTAGGGGAAGGAGTGGAGGGAAAGATTCTACGAACAAGGAAAAAGGGGGAATAGGGATATGGACGCTAGAACCTCCAATAGGTTGAGAGAGCAGAGAGCACATCAGAGGGCGTAGATCATTGAAAAGTGGCGGGAAAGGGTGATACGAGAGTTTGAAAAGAAAGAAAGAAATCGATAGAGCAAGGAAGAGGCGTCGCAGATGAATGAAGAAAGAGAAGGTCAGGTGGGAACGAAAGGAAATGAAGGGACTGTCAAGGAAGTTAGGCAAATTCATAAGATCCCAGCCCAAAGATAGAAGGGAAAGAAGTCCGGTGAGGAGTAGGATGCACGCCCCGAGGAAGAGTCTGATGTGGAGTTGCATGTTGCGATGGATAAACTATTCTGAGAGAGGCCGACAACCATAACGCAAGGTAATCCTATTCCCCAAGATTCAAGTAGCACTAGTCCTAACCTTCCCCTGGTACTCTACCATCCACCTGATAAGTTCTTGATCAAGTTATGAGAGTCTAGCAAGTTGTGTAGTATTCAGTCCACAGTATAGATAACTGTTAGCAATAGTGCTAGCAGTAGAATCTCTTAGCAAGGAAGAAGAGGTTTCATATTAGTACCACCAACGTAAGAAAATATGGAAGGATCATTTACCTGATACCCGAAATTTTCCAGAAAAGGTAATGATGACGTAGAAAAAAATTGGTATCTGTGTGAAGCAATTTGAAGAGTTCGACAGACACCAGATGCAGTCAAATTAATTGAATTTCAAACTAAATTAAGAGAAAGATCTTTACGTTGGTTCATCAAATGGTTAGAGGTACACCAAAACCCTGCAATAGATAATGTTAAGAGGGAATTCATCCAAGAATTCAAGCTACCTCAGAAGAATCAACAAGGGTTTTCTGAACTATGGGAAATTAAATAGAGGAAAGGAGAAACAGCTTGGGATATCATGAGAAGGTTTAAAGACGAAATTGGAAAACTAAGATACCCAACTGATCCAAACAACCAGTGGGACTTGTTCATTAAAGCACTCCTACCATTGACAAGGACACCTTTGAGCTAACAAAAGATTGATACCCTTAAAGATGTACTAGAGCAAGCAATGAAAATATAATCAATGGCTGGATACTTGCAGGAGTTCAGAGGGGGAGCAGCGGTGCAAGATCCGTCCATACTGGGACTGCAACATCAAATATCCAGTTTGATGGAGAAACTAAAATATATTCAGCCAGTGCAACCCACAAGACCTAATGTATGGTTTACACATTTCTTGATGGAAGGACATGTAGTTACGGAATGCCCAAGGATGTGGGGAGACAATGTTGGGACTTTGACGGTTGGAGCACAGGGGGCCCCGCTAGTCAAACGCGTTGTGTAGGTAAACACTCAAGGGTTATACAAAACACAACCCCACTTCCCAGGATTTCCTAATCAGTAGAATCAAACAGCAGCAGAGTGCTGCGAAATATGCAAAGGTATTATTTATCCTCCATGATTGTGTCCAATTCTGCAAAAGTATTAAAATGTCCCAAACAACATTTATTGTGAGTTTTCTGCCTTAAAAAATCATCATACAAAGTAATGCAGAGCCCTGGATGCATTGGCATATCGATTGGATAGATCGTCCTATAGAGTAATTGAGACTCCAAGAGGACGAGGAAGGGGAGGAATGAGAGGTATCAGAACTGGAGGAAGAGTACCTGTAAGGTGTTATAACTGTGATCAAGAAGGTCAAGTAGCTAGGGAATGCCCACTACCAAGGCGACCATGGTGCTCCCAATGCAGAGTGAATGCACATGCTACTAAAGACTGCTTAGAGTTGATCAATAGGTGGGAAGAAAGAACCAGGAAATGAGGAGCTAACCTGGTTAATGCAAAGACAAGGATATTAGAGCCTCAACCTCTCCAAAGTGTAGCTATAATAACCCAAGGAGGGAAGAAAACAGGGGAGGATGCACGAGAAATGGACCCGATAAAGTTAGTCAAACTTGCATCCCCAAAGAATATTTTCAACCCAGACCAACAGCAGTAGTACTTTAAAGAAGAACTAGAAACATTTTCAAATCTAGGGAGTCATAGGAGTATGAGGCTACTACAACCATCCAATGAAGGGGAGAAGATGGTCACCACAGGGACACCTATAGAAGAATGGTTCTGACTGTTCCTGAAAATTGTGAACAATGGAAAGATGTTGGAGCAGTTGAAGCATAATCTAGAGATTGTTTTTCAAGGAGAAGCAGGACATGGGGAATTAAGTAACACTGGCCAGTCTGAAAATATATACGAAGAGTAAAAAGGAATAAGAGAAGAACTGGAAAAGAGTTCCGTATAAATTCCCAAGTTGCGGGATTCCAAATAAGGGACACAATGTTAGATCTTGGATCAGATGTCAACATTTTTCCTAGAAAGACATGGGAAGAACTAGGAAAGCCAAAGCTGTCATATTCACCAATACAACTCAGAATGGAAAATCAATATTGCATTGTACCAATAGGGAGGTTGGAAGAAGTTGAGGTTGATGTTGCGGGAGTAAAAAAGTATACAAATTTGAAGTAATAGATATCATGGGGGACAAGGATCCTTATCCGACCTTTTTGGGAATAGATTGGAGCTTTGAAAATTATGCAGTTAACGATTTGAAGAAGGAGATGATGATATTCGAAGATGGTGAGGTCAGGGCGGTCCCACCATTGGATCCATATCAGCGACCCCGATACACAGAAATTGTCGACAAAAAATAAGACACATAACTTCTAGATCAACTCTACCAAATGATAGCAGGCAAAAGAGACCATTACATTAATCCTACAGTAGGAAGAAAAATAAGTTGGAGGTATGTTCAGAATTCTAATGTCAGATCAGAAATGGCTTGGGATGACTGGCAGCAGGGAGGATACTAAATCAACACCAGAAGGTTCACCAATATTCGAGGTGTCAACTAAATTGGCATAGAGGTAAGAGAATACCCAACTCTTACAAATATGAAAATTGTGAATACATTCATTAATAAAGTTGAAGACAAGGTGCCAATAGAGAATAGAACTCCTCTCATGGACATAGCATTACAATCCACTTCAGCAAGATGGTGGGCAACCCATTGCAACTCTCTTTATCGATGGGAATATGTAACCAAAGAATTAAGAGCAATATTTCAGGCAACTTTAGGACCACAACTGGAGGAAAAGTACAGAGGAGACTTAGATCCCTTGGTACATCTAAAAATTTGTGAATGTAAGTGGAGAGAAGAGGAATATCCAAAATCTTTATGGGTACACAACTTCATACATTCACTAGACACCATTCTGCAAGCTTGGTACCTAACAGAGGAGAAGAAGAGAGAAACAAACACCTAGGAAATTGTTGTGGAAAGAGTTACTCAAAGTTTTTATTTCAAGGGAGATACAAACCAAGTTATAGATACCTTACAAGCAATTAAAAGAATATTGTTTTTTCCGGAGCTTGAGGAAACTGGGGAAATATCCATGTCTGATCAGAGAGATAGAGAATCAATAGCATGCAAAAAAATAGATTGGGAGATAGATGACAATGATTTAGAAAATCTTCAACATCTATCCTTTGAAGAAAAGGAAGGAGAACGAGAAATACAAGAGGAACCGACTACTGAAGGATTACACGTGTTACCCTTGAAGACAAAGAAGAAGAACATTGGGAGCAAAGAAAAGCCCAAGATCGAATCCATTGGAGATTATTGGGATACAGAAACCACAAAATAAGTTTTTGATCTGCTACAAGAATATGAAGATCTATTCCCATATTTAGTGGCAGAACTCAAAAGAATTAAAGGAGATTTGGGGGAGATGCACATCTTACTGAAACCTGATGCCAGGCTAGTAAAACATAGACCTTACCACCTGAATCCGAGAGTAAAAGAAAAGGTTAAAGCAGAAATAGACAAAATGTTGAATGCAGGCTTGATCTTTCCAGTTGAAGACGTAGAGTGGGTCAGCCCAATAGTAATATAGAGTAAAAAGGAAAAATCAGAAATTAGAGTATGTGTAGACTATAGAAGTCTAAATAATGCATGTATTCATGATCCCTTCCCAACAAGATTTAGTGATGAAATTCTAGACAACGTGGCGAGAAATGAAATATACTCATTCACAAATGGCTTCTCGGGATATCATTAGGTACGAATAGCAGAATAAGATAAAAGAAAAACTACCTTCACAAAAAAATGGGGATCATATGCCTATCACGTCATGCCTTTTGGGTTAAATAATGCACCAACTATAGTTTCACGGATAGTAATAGAAGCCTTCAGAGATTATATTCATAAGTTTCTAGAAATATACATGGATTATTGGATGGTGTATATTTTACTGAAAAACCATGCAAGTATGTTAAGGATAATGTTTGACAAGTGCAAACAACTTCAAATTTCTCTAAACCTCAAAAGGTGCATCTTTGCAATACCATTTGGAACACTATTGGGACATGTTGTCTGTAAGCAGGGTGTATGTGTGGACCCCGCAAAGGTGGTGGTGTTTGTGAATATGGAAGCCCCTAGAAAATTTTAATCAGTTGAGATCACTACTTGGACACACAAGATAATACAGGAGGTTTATCTGCAACTATGCGAATATCATAGCATCACTAGAAAAGATGTTGTGGAAAACATAACAGTTCATATGGAATGATGAATGCACTAAGGCATTGGACACATTGAAGGAGAAACTAGCAAGTGCACCCATTTTTTCCCATCCGAATTGGGATACACAGTTCCATGTGCACATTGACGCTTCAAGTATTGCTTTGGGAGTAGTGCTAGCTCAGCCAGGGGAAACCACCATAGACCACCCGGTGTACTTCGCAAGCAGAAAGGTATCAAAGACAGAAAGAAACTACACAAAAAAAGAGAGGGAAGCTCTTGCGATGGTATACTATTTACAGAATTTTCACCACTACTTATTGGGAGGGACTTTCAAATTATTCACAGATCACTCGACACTAAAATATTTATTAAAAAAGCCTTTCCTAGAGGGAAAAATCTGCAGGTGGCTTCTACTATTCCAAGAATTCACTTTCGAAGTCATAGTAAAGCCGAGAAGGCTAAATTTTGGTCTCGACCATTTGTTAAGATTGGAAAACGGAGAAAATGGGGGACCACTTGATGATCAGCTGTCGAATGGTGATATTTTCCGGGTAGAAGAAATTCTAGATTATCTGGAACAAATAGCAACATACTTAGCCACATGAAAATTCCCAGCGGAATGCACAACAACTCATAGAAGACACTTAGTAGTCAAAGCCGCTGAGTACCAACTCATAGCTGGGAATTTGTACAAAATGGGTCTAGATCATATACTACGAAGGTGTGTATTTGATCACGAAAGAGCAGACATCTTGTGGGAGTGTCACAATGGAGTTGCGGGAGGCCATGTCAGTGCAAAACCTACCACAAAGAAAATAATGAAAGCAGGATTATGGTGGCCGACCATGCACAAAGAAAACAAATAATATGTGAAGAAATGTGATGTATGTCAAAGAACATGGCAACCATCACATAGTGATGAGCTTCCCCTATAACCTGTAAGGGATATGCAAGCATTTGAGAAGTGGGCAGTCGACTTCATAGGACCAATTGTGTCGATTGCGCGACACTCACAAGCAAGATATATCATCACTGCAACTGACTACCTCACAAGATGAGCAGAGGTGGCACCAGTAAAGGACTATACAGCGGATACAACAACCAGATTTCTCTTTGAGAACATCATTAGTAGGTTTGGCTTTCCAAGGAGCCTAACGAGTGATCAAGGCACACATTTCATTAATGCTACAATCAAATCACTGCTGGATAATTTTATGATACAACACCACAAGAGCAGCTCGTACCACCCACAGGTGAACATAACTGTCAAAGACTTCAATAAAATATTGGAGAAAGGGTTAACTAATAGCCGCGATGACTGGGATGAGAGAATACTAGCCACGTTGTGGGCATACATGACAACCATAAAGAGGTTACATAGTCAAACTCCATTTAAATTGGTGCACAAGAAAGAAACAGTAGTACCAGCCAAGTTTGTTATACCAAGTCTCTTAATTTCCACAACAACACAAATGACGGAGGAAGAATCCATCTTTGCACGCCTTCATGAATTGCAGGAACTTGAAGAAGATAGATTTCTGGAATATTTCCATCAATCATTACAGAAACAGAGACAGAAGTTCTGGCATGACCACCACATCAAGCGTAAAAAATTTACGATTGGCGAAAAAGTACTACTCTATGACAAAAAATTCCAAAATTCCTCAGAAATCTCAGAATGCACTAGATGGGGCCATACTATTTCATAGAGATCAGGGACTCAGGAGAGATAAAACTAGCACAATTGGATCGAGATATACTTCAAGAATGGGTTAACGGTGCACGCCTGAAGCCCTATCACGAGTAAGAAAAAAAACCTTTTATTTCTAATAACTCTCGCACCCAAGAGAAGTCAGTAGATTAGAGTCAATAAATCTCTCGCAACCGAGATGAGTCATAGAATAGTTTATGTTTTGTTCCTAGAATAATCAATTCAACCCAATAGAGTATGAGTCTTTAATATCAAAGGCCACATGTTGCACAAACACAACCGTCACCTTGTTGGGATATGGAGATCATATCGCAACCAATTGTGGTCGGGCCGGGGGGGGGGGGGAGTCTACAGTGTTACAGAGCCCAAGCATGTCAGTCATAATTCACTCATAATGAGCCATCATAGTGGTATCAATCCGTAAGATCACCCAAAATTTGAAAAATAATTTCCATAATTAGTAACCCCCATATCGTAATAAAGTTTCCACATTAAGATATAATTATTGGCCAACATGTCTGTTGAGGTATAAAAGGTGTCTTTTTAACTCCTATTTATCCTACATTAATTATCAATCTAGGTACCTTTTTATCTCAAGAGTGTACTCAGTCTGAGGCGGCAATTTAATCTAAGAGTAATGCTTTCCAATTTGCAATACAGTGTTTCAAATACAAGAGTAAACAAATGCTTGAAAATGAAATCTAATTGCAATGACATGAAACTTAAAGCTCTAAAATCCAATCACTCACTTGACAATCATCAGTCAAGGGTGCAATAGTAATAACTCTTTCCTCTGTCAACTGATGTAAATGAAATCAAGCATAAACAAGATCTCCAATCTGAGGACTTAGACAGTAATAGCCAATTTCCTTTACAGTTGATGATCTTACACTCCACAATAAACAACTAATTGGAAATGATACAATAATGCTGCTAATGGAAATAAAATAAACACGCTCTGTGTAATAACATTCTAAAGCAAACCAAATACTTACAGGAAAGGAATAAACAATAAATCTAGTTATCAGAAATGAACAGCAAAGCTATTTAATGGAAATGAACAGCAAATTCTGAACAACGAAGCTTTATATCTGAGAAGCATAACAATACAAGTTACATAGGAATAAATGATCTTGTTATGTTGAAAACGAATAGCAACGCAATTCACTCATAATTGATGCAACAAACCGATTTCATAAAACATTGAAACAGTAAGCTATACAACATGGAAACTGTGAAGCAATGCGATTTAAAGGAAATGAGAACTAAAGCAAACCATCACACGACTGGAATTGGAAATTAATGGTACAAATAGCAGATGGATCCACCAGGGCCAAGCCCTTAGCCGCTAGTGAAGCACTGTCGAACTACTCCAGTATCAAATAATGGAACGACAACCGGATTATATATTAATCATATGTAACAGAGTTTACAATCAATCGCACTCTGTTTTAACCAACGAGAGTCGATGATAAATTGTGAAAATACAACAGGAAGTATGAATAATTATCATACATTATACATTACATATCTCGATTTCTACAACCGTTATCCTTTTATAACAGCCAACAGACAAAACAAGAAAGACAGATAAGCTTTCAGTAGGGATCCCTCAGGATTGAGAGATCCCGAGGGATTCGCTCTATCTTCTAACTTTAGTTATCGTTTTGTCTTCTTGCGCTAATGTCGCGTTGTTCCTTTCCTTCCTTTGGCTGTGCGCTCCGATCTCGACCTTCTTGTATGGATATGATATTTTGTTGAAGGGACAACAGTTATTTCTGCTTTGTCTTTTTCCCCCGAATGGTGGCTTCCCACTTCATCTATTTTTTGCATATAAGAAAATACAATATTTAATCAATTTGCAACAATCACTAATCTCCTTAATTCTATTATAATTCTTCAATATATTACCATTCTAGAATATAAAGGAGTTATGATTAAAGGAAAAATATAAAGAAATACATGGCAAATTCATACCTTTTCCAATGCTCAACACACCCCCCTGCTTACCCTTTTTCATGTCCTCATGAAAACCATAATTTACATGTAAAGAAGTTAGAGAATGGGATGGAGAGGGTTTTTCATTAAGTGGTCTAAAACCATGATTTGCAGCTAAAAATTCAAAAATATGCCTTGTCTTCCCTTCATGCAATTCATATTTGGCCTTATACTCTGCTGCAGGATACCAGATAATAGGGCTTCAAAATCTACAACCTAACCAATATGGGCCTTCCCTCAAGATGAGGTTTCTATAGATAACCAGGCGGTTGGCAGCTAACTCAAAAATTTTATAATTGAATGGCTCTCTGTCTTGAATATTCTGATTGGAAATATTCCATCAGAGTTTAGCTGCTACTATGGCCTGGTCTCTGATGGACAGAAAATATTCTACCCCATCCAGGACAATTGCTTTGTGGATGGGTCCCAATGTCTGGATCACACCCTCCTTTTTCATTAAGCTTTTTTTCCTAGCCCATAATTGTAATGGGTGTCTCGGTTCACCCCTAACCCAAAGGTCTAACCCATTTTCTTGTCTCTGAAAAGTGTTATAGGCCTTGAGCCATTTTAACTTGTTAACAACAAATGAAATGAATGCTTGATATTGGACATCACCCACAAAAGGACTAGGATTTGTCTCCATTTCCTCTGCCAATATAAAATTGTGCAAATAAAATTCACAGAGTAAGCGCTAAACTTTTACTCCATAGAGTTTGCAGCAGTTTATAAATTCATCTACAGTTTCTAATTCTATAGTTTTTCCTACCTTAACATCTTTAATTTTTAACTGCAAATATCTTTATAGCAAAAACAAAGCATCATTTTTGGCAGGGGACCTACATGCTAGAACATTTGTATACAGAGAACAGAGAGTATCCATTTGATTCCTGACTGTTCGTAGTCTATTCCTTACCTCTTCAACTTTTTCTTCTGCCTTCCGACATTTATCGAAGGCTTCTGCCTCTGATGCATTGATGTACTTCAATTGCTGCTGTGACTCTTGTTATTTCTTCCTAGGAACAATTTCTTCTTCAAGCTTTTCTCTAGCACGCTGAGCCTGTGCCAGATCCTCTCGGAGTTTTTCTATACCAGGGTCTTTATTTATCAAAACATTTTTGGGTTGAATATCTACCTGGGTTTTCTTATTACAATGTCGAGTGTCTACAGTCTGTGTCTCTTTGTTGGCCATACTGCTAGAAGACAGTGCCTTGGTCTGAACATATTTATTATAGACTTGCACATTTTCAGTTTGGGCAAATGTGTCTGTAACAACTGCCTGTTGTTCCTTGCTATCCTGAATGAATATGGGCTCAGTTTGAGTCTCCATGGCCTTCGTATTATGGGGCTCCATTTGGATGGCTGCATCCCTTGTTTTCAGGGTTCTTTTAGAGATTTTCCCCCTTTTCAGAACCCTTATCTTCTGTCTGAGTTGTTTTACTAATTTTAGCAGCTTTCGTTGTTCCTTCTACAGCCACTTAATTTCACTTGTCTTCTTCTTCTTTTTCTTGGGAGGAACAATTGTTTCCTTTTCTGGACTTGGCTGCTCAACTGGGTTTTGTTCTTTAGGGACTGTGCCCTTGTCCTGGATTGTTTCCACATTCTCTGTTTGGAACACTTCTTCAGTGTTCGCGTTATCCTAACCCTAGTTTGATCTATTATTTCTTGAGGGGCTTCTGCTTCTGCCTCCTCCTCGTCATGCATTTCCTCGGATATATCCTTGCTGTGGAAAGAATTTTCTTGTGATTTCTCTACCTCAATATTGAGGTTGAACAGACTCTGGGGTTGCATATACTCACACATATTGGCCAAAATTTGGGCCAATTCGTCCTCCTACAATGGATTCTATGGTGGACTTGCGCTAGAGGTTACGGAAGGTTCCACTTCCTCTCTTTCTTCTTCACTGGAAAAGTTAGTTTATTCCTCTTCCTGATTTTCTCCTCCTTCCAGCTGCGGGGGTTGCTCATCTCCAGAACTAGGTAATTCTAAGGGTTGGTTGCCGCTACTCTGGAGGTTTCCCAACATTCCCCTACTTCTTCTTAATTTGGAGGGCTGTCTGCGTTTTAGAGGTATGTTTGATGTGTTGGTGATTCTTTTTTGTTTTGGGGCAGGTAAGGTTGTTCCCCCGTCTATCGAAAATAAAAATTCTTCCCAACTAGTCTGTTGTTGAGCAATATTGTAACTAACTATTAATCGAATTAAACAATGGTGGCTTACTACCATCCTTGTATGACGAGATTTCCTTATGCTCAAAGCAGCGTCATGCAGTAAAAATTTAAATATGTAGGAAAATTCACAGCGCATTTCTATTTTAGTATTGCTAATAATTTGAGGTGGCGTGGTCTTACCACATCCTTTCTTCTGTCGCATGTAATGTAGCTTTGCACTACTCTAGCCAGTTCTGCCCATGGTTCCCCCAGAGTTTCCGGCTGGACCCCTTTTCCTTTGATGGTCAGGGTTTGTCCTTCATCCCGAAAGATGTTCATGGCCTATTGAAGTCTCAATTTCTTATGGGTCCATACGGGTCCAACTGCTGGTAGACCGGATACCTCAGCAATTATTGCATCCGTCACTGTTATTTTCCTTCCTCCTACTATAGAATAGTTCTCCTGCAAGTTCTGCAAAAATTCAATGGCCACAGTTTCATGGGGCTATTGCAGTCGTGTAAGGTAGGTAATCCACCCTGCTCTCTCCAAAATTTCTCGTGCAGCATCGGAAACTGTGAGTACCTGAGGTTCACTATGTACTGCTCGCCCTCCCATTTCATCTAAACCTTGCACATTGTTAATGTTTCATGATAATATACAGAAATGGCAATGGAACAACACCTCGTGCATATCGGAAAATACCATTAAAACTTGTTATTTCCGGGATCTCATGAAAATAGGGAATTGACCCATATGTAGGCATATGTTGGAAGTCACCTGCGCCCCCCTGAAATATGATAGGTCACCCTTGACCGTCAAATGGAGGAGCAATGTACTAGACAACAGTCGTACATATTCATGACATGATCACAAATTATCGAATTACTGAAATCAAGGCATATTATGAAATCATGAATATATATGGAAATGCTATGTAATGATTCGCAAATAGGGAAAAGGACAACTAACATAAATAAAAGTTTGTATGCGGTCATTATCCACTTAAACCATTATGACTGATTTATAAACAATATTTCATGTATAAGAGGTTCAACAAAGGGGTTTAGACGCATAATCTCATTTGAAATTAAGATAAAGATATAAGAAAATGGTTTATAATTGCTATTGATTTGTGAAAAATATGACTCCAATACCATCAGCAGAGCTCTGTTGCTCACAGGTGTCTATAACCTTGCCAAAGTTTCTTTTTCACCCTTGGAACCGTAATCCTTTATATATGTCTAGGAAAGTGCTTTGTGATGTCATGATGGAGGCCATTGTGCTGGCTTGGGAACCAGATGAATCACAATGCCATTCACCAAGAAGGAGTGAAAGGTGGGCAGGCCGGCTCGTGATGAGACCTCCTGTTCCAAGGGCTTTTTATTTTTCTGAGTTGGCCATTGGATCATATCCCTAGTGTGGTGGCCATAATGGGAATGCCACTTCACTACTACCTTATGATCATGGTAGGCTAGCTCTTGATGAGACCCCCTATCCTCCATCTGACATATCATAGAATTGTTAGTAATCATATAGATATATTTCTTTTATTTTCTTTTTCTTTTATATAGAACTTTCCTATTTATGTACAAAGGATGGCTCAACACTCCTTAAGAGTAGGGATGGTGGAATAAGTCTGAACATCTCAATAGAAGAAAATATCCCCTTATTCTTATTCAATAATAAAATTCAAAGAGAATTATGAGGATTAGGGAAGAACCAACATGATAAAAATAATCAATCAAATTAGTTTTAGTGAAAATAAAGACAACGAAGTGATATAGATAGTTGTTTCCTTTCCTTTTTTCCTTATCAATACACAACAATTTATTTAAAGATTACAATTTCTCCTTGATATGCTAATTCCAGTAACCTATAATTTTTGTGTTCTTGCATAAATTTGTATTTTTGCCTTAAAAGGATCATGAAGAATTCACAAAAAATCTCAAAATGTTGTTCTAAAAAAAGAAAAATGCACTCAAAAAAGTGTTGTTCCTTAGACGAAACAGCTGTTGTTCCTTAAGAGGAACATCAAAAAAAACATCTGCACACAAAACTGCAGTTCCTTTAAGAGGAACAACAAAAAGATAAAAAACACACAAGCTGTTGTTCCTTTAAAAGGAATAGCAATTGTTCCTTAAGCGGAAAAGTAGATAAAACAAACAAGAAGTGTTGATCCTTTGGCAGAACAGCTTAAAAAAACACTCAAAATGAGAACTACAGTTCCTTAGAAGGAACAGCAGAAAATGAAAAATAATGGCGAAGGGGCTGTTCCTTTTAAAGAGAACAACAAAGACAATCGGCAGAAATGTTGTTCCTTTTAAAAGGAACAGCAAAAAAAATCGGCGAAAGTGTTGTTCCTTTTAAAAGGAACAACAAAAATAATTGGCGGAAGTGTTGTTCCTATTAAAAGGAACAACAAAAACAATCAGCAAAAATGTTGTTCCTTTTAAAAGAAACAACAAAAATATGAACACGTAGATGTGTTGTTCCTTAAGAGGAACAACACGAAAAACAAAGGCACACAAGATTGTTGTTCTTTGTTAAGAGGAACGGCTGCTGTTCCTTGAGAGGAACAATAACTATTCCTTAAGAAGAACAACACGAAAAATAAAATTTGTACAAAAAACAGTTCATACAAGAAAAATTAAAAGAAAAGCTTATGTACAAATTTTAGAAATAAAGTAATTGTTCAGTGAATGAATGCTCAGGAGGAGTTATCTTCCTCAGCAAGAATCTGCATAGTAGAATCTCCCCGTAATTGCTGGTAAAAGGATTCCTGATTAAGAGGTTTGTGGTAAAGTCGTACTCGATGACTGTTTGCTTTGAAAGAATGTCTAGATCCATCAATGGTAGTTAACGTAATGGTGCCATTGTCATGCACTTTCTGTATCTCATAAGGTCCAAGCCATCGTGTATGGAGTTTTCCGGGGAAATCCTGAAACCTGGAGTCATATAGGAGTTCCCAATCTCCTTCGTGGAAGATTTTATTTTTAATGAGGGCATCGTGCCATTTTTCTCTCTGTTGTTGAATTAATGCAGTGTGCTGGAGGGCGGAGAGCCTAATTTCATCTAACTCGTTGATTTGCTGTAATTTTCTGATCTGGGCCTCATTTAAATTCAAAGCCACCTCCTGGGCTGTTCTTAATGTTTGAATTTCAAATTCTATTGGAAATATGGGTTCTTTTCCAAATACTAATTGATATGATGAATACCCAGTGGTATTTCTCCATGTTGTTCGGTATTCCCACAAGGCTTCCAGAAATCTTGAAGCCCAGTCACGTCTATGTGATGCAACTATTTTTGTAAGTATTGCTTCTATCGCCTTATTCATGCTCTCTACTTAGCCGTTTGCCTATGGATGGTATGGGGTTGTAATTTTGTGCTGAATGTGGTAATTTTTTAATGTTGCAGCAATTTTATTACCTACAAATTGCGATCCTCCATCTGTAATTATGTCCCTTGGGAGGCCATATCACACAAATATTTGGAAAAGGAACTGTATTACAGAGTCCTCTGTAGCTCTTGGAAGTGCCTCTACTTCAACCCATTTAGTAACATACTCTATTGCAACTAGTATGTATGTTTTCTGATTTGATGGTGGGTTAATAGGACCAACAAAATCGAGTGCCCAATGCTCAAATGGCTTGATTACTAACTGTGGATTCAAAGGCATTTCATCGGACTGTCCAGGGTGTCCCACCCTTTGGCAACTATCACAAGATTGTACAAACTTTTTATAATCTTTAAAAATTGTAGGCCAGTAATAGCCTGTTTGTAAAACCTTGTGACAAGTCCTGCGATCTGTGAAATGTCTGCCACATGGCCCGTCGTGGCATGCTTTCAGGATGTCAAATATTTCATCTTCTCGGACGCATCTTCTAATGTGCATATCTGCTCCTGTATGAAATAGGTAGCCCCCAATCCACGAAAATCAGGTACTGCGATGTACTATCTGTTTTCGTTCATTGGGCGTTAGATGCTTAGGCAATTTACCTAATGCTAAATAATTTGCAACATCAGCATACCATGGGGTTTTGGCAGTAACAACAAACAAATGTTCATCTAGAAACTAATCTTCGACTGCTGCTGCGTCCATTGGTTTTGGAATTCGTGAGAGAAAATCAACTACATGATTCTCTTTTCCAGGTCGGTCCTTTATTGTGATGTCAAATTCCTGCAATAGAATCAACCATCTTTTTACTCTACCATTTGTATCAGGTTTATTTGCTAAAAAATTTATGGCAGAGTGATCTGTATATAAAACTACAGGATACCTAGTTATATAATGTCTAGATTTATTTACAGCATGTATTACAGCTAAAAATTCTTTCTCAGTCACAGCATAGTTTAATTCAGCAGGAGATAGATTCTTGCTAATATAATAAATTTCATATGGTTTTTTATCTTCCCCCTGCCTAAGGACTACTCCAATAGCTGTGTCTGAGGCATCAGATGGAATTTGGAATGGAAAATCCCAATTTGGGCCCCTTAACACTGGGGCTGTTGATAGAAGCTTTTTCAGATCCTCAAAATCATGATCACATTTATCTGTCCAAATAAAATCAACATTCCCTGTTAGTGTGTATAGAGGTGCAGCTATTTGAGAATAATGCTCTATGAATCTTCTATAATAACCATAAAATCCTAGAAAGCTACGTACCTCTGTTTGTGTGGTAGGAGTAGGTATTAACAAAATTATCTGAATTTTAGCTAGATCTACCTGTATTACAACTGCTAAGATATAATGACCTAAGATGAGTCCCTTGGTCATCATCATGTGACACTTCTCATGGCTTAAGCAGAGCCTGGTGGCAATACATCTTTGCAGCACCTTTTCCAATGTTTCTAATGCTGGCTCAAAATCATCTCCATTAGGTGTGAAATGATCCATATATACTTCGAGCCCTTCATTTATTAAATCTGAAAAGATAATGAGAATGTCCCTCTGAAATGTGGCAGGGGAATTGCATAGACCAAAGGGTAAAAATCTGTAAGCAAACGTCCCCCAAGGATAGGTAAAAGTAGTCTTATCTTGGTCTTCAGGGGCAATCTGAATCTGATTGTATCCACTAAAGCCATCTAAGAAAGAAAAGAATTTCTTTCCTGCTAATGTATCTAATACCTGATCAATGAAAGGAAGGGGAAAGTGGTCTTTTTGGGTTGCTTTGTTTAGTTCTCTGCAGTCTACACATATCCTCCACTTTCCATTCTTCTTTGGCACCACGACTAGTGGAGAGACCCACTTTCTATCAGATATTAGATAAATAAAGTTTACATCCAAAATTTTTTGTAATTCAACTTTCACAATATCCTTAAGATGAGGGTTTAATCTTCGTTGGGGTTGGCGAATGGGTCTAGCATATTTTTATGTATAAATGTGGTGTGTACATAACTAAGGATCAATTCCTTTCATGTCTGGGTAATCCCATGCAAAAGCTCCCTTATATTTTTTCAGTAGTTGGACCAACTTCTCTTCTTGTTCAACAGTCATACTTTTGTTAATGTTCAGAGTTTTTCCTGGCTCAATTTCTATAGTTTTGCTATTGTAAACAGAAGTGGTAGGTATTAATTGATCTTGAATGTCTTTTAGGGGATCTTATTCTTCTTCATTATCAGATGCTGCCTTGATCATGTGACATTGCAAATGGGATCTAGTTTTTGGTTGGTTAATAAAATTGTTAATGATGTCATCCTCTGTTTGGTCTTTAAAGTCGAGGGCACCTTCTATGGTTAATGGTGATCTAATGTTTTCTATGAGGTATTATACAGGTTGTTTCTTTGTTTTTATTATCGTTAGGCTTGGCTAGGCTGGAGGGTATAAGGCTAAATTCTTGACATAACTCCCTCTAGTTATAGTCATGTTGCCTTGTCGGCAGCCAATGTAAGCATCAGCAGTTGCCAGCCAAGGTCTACCTAAGATTAAAGGGTGTCCATCTAGCCGGTTTTTGGGGTTAATAATCAGGAAGTCGGTAGGGCATTCCCAGCCTATCTACAGATACCATTACATCAAGTAGTGTGCCTTCTGGCTTGACTATTGATCGGTTAGCCAATTCCAATAAGGTTGTTGTTGGATCTAATGATGTAATGCCAATTTTTTGACAAGTGGTGGTTGTTAGGATATTGATTGCAGCTCCCAAATCAACTAAGGCATTTGGAAATGATTTTCCATTGATTTGCACCGTAACTATAGGATTTCCTGGGTCCTCATACATTACAGGTGCTTCTCTTCCTGATAGTAAGTCAGATAGAGTGTCGACTACTTCGACGGTTGGGTTAGTTGTTGTTATCCTCTTCGGCTTTCTTATACATAGTTCTTTGATGGTATTTTCATAAATGGAAATATTTTGGATAGCTTGGAGGAGTGGGATTTTTATACACAAATTTTTAAGTTCTCCCAGAAGATCAAAATCAGGATGTTCTATTGGACGAGGTATGATTAGTCATTCTGGGAATGGTGGAGAAGAGGTGGTTTCTTGCTCATGAGTTTGTTGTCTAACCTCATTCTCCTTTTGCAATGTTTGTTCTGAAGGTAATGAATTTTCAACTTGAACATTTTTGTCTCCCTTTGATTCTGTTATGCGCCCAGACCTTAGTTGAAGGTCGTTGCACTCCCTTAACTCGGTTTCTAGTTCTGGTGCTTCGATTATTTGAACAAATTGAACCAGCCTATTATGAGGGTTCGGGTTGGGTTGGGCTGGGAGTTGTGGTCTTAAGTTGGTCTGGGGATTTTGTTGCAATGTATATGGTGCTGGCAGTGTAGGTGGAGAGAGAGGAATCATTCCAGCTGGTTGATTCATAGATATTTTCCAGTTCGACTGCCAGGTCTGACTCTGCGAGGTGGAGGGGGAGCATTGTGTTGGATATGTATTATTTTGCCAAAATGGTGGATAGTTAGGAAATTTTGGCCAAATGGTTTGATTTGTTTGATTTGGCCATGGCGGTGTAGGAAATGGCTGCTGTGACCAACTAGGGAAGGGTGGCTGATTTTGCCACATTCCATTATATTGATGAGCATTATACCGAGGAGACTGAAAATAAGAGGATGGATTAATGGGCATACCTGTTTGTCGTGGCTGCCATTGACGGCGTTGATTGAGTAGGTATACCGTTTCTGTTTCTTCTTCCGCTTCTTTGTAGATTGCTTTCAATCCCGGGAGTGAGGGGCAACTTTTTGTGGAGTGATCTTTCGTGTAGATGGCACAGACTTGGACTGTATCCAGCGGGCACTCTTCATGGCTATGTTTCTTTCTGCATCTAGGGCAGAATATTGCCAAATTTTGTTATGATTCTGCTTGCTTTTGTTTGGCTTGCATGATATCAAGCTGCGTTGTCAGAGTCCCTAGAATATCAGTTTTGAAATCTTCTAGTAGATTGCCAATTTCTATGCGGGCTATACCTCCACCGGAGGTCTTGTTATCCCTTGTGATCATGTCACGTTCTGTTGGTTTTATTCTTGTGCTGCCTCTCGAACTCCTGATACATAAATCAATAATGTCAGCAAAATTTTCCTGATATATGTCACCTTTTCCCATGATGTTTAATGTTTCAACCCATTGTTCCTTCATCCCTTTAATTAATGTAGTTTTTAACACATTATCAGGTAAGGGTAAAGATGCATAAGGTGATCTCTGGAGGTTTTATTAAAAGCGTTCTACATATTCCTCCAATATTTCATTAGGTTTTGCTGTCATCTGGAATATTTCATCCTTTAATTCCCTGGACCTACAATAATCCTGATATTTCTTTAGAAAATCAGCTTTCATCTGATCCCACTCATTTATAACACCTCCAACTAACCCCATAAACCATCGTAGAGCTGCTCCTTTTAATGTGGAGGGGAATAATTTTAGATTTTGGCGATCGATGGTATAGTCATACCCCCTGCATAATACATCGAATTCAAAAATAAATGCATCTGGATCTTCCGATGTTAAGCCATGGAATGTAGGAATATGCTGGAGAGGAATGGCATTCATAGGTGCATTAACTGTAGTGTCCACAATGGTATATTGCAGTGTGGAAGTTTGGGTTGTTTGCTAGTTCTGGACCATTTGATCAAATATGTGCCAATATCCTTCTGGGATTTCTAGGGAATTATTCCTAGACTGAATAGGAGTAGGGATGACCTTAACAACACTTCCTTGGTCTGGGATAATGAGTGTCCCTTGCTGAACTATTATCCGAGGGGATTTTAGTTCTTCAGGTTCTTCAACTTTGTTTTGGATGATTTTGATAGCACTTCCCTTATCTGGGCTGCTTAGTGTTTGGATTACTTCAAGAGGGGATCTTAGTTCTTCTACTTCCCCTATTTCTCTTCCTCCTTCACGGAGATTACTAGAGTTCCCTTCTTTTAAAGAAATTGGGCGAGAATTCTCAATTTCTTGAGAATCTTGCTTAGTCTCTTCTGTTTGGCTATGCACCTCAACAAAAGCTACAAATGGTGATTCTGTGGCCCAAAGGGAGCTAGTAGGTTGTCTAGAAGCAATTTTTCTAGGGCCTACTGATGACTGAGATTCAACTTTCTTAATGATATTATCGATGAAGGTTGTTCGCCCAAGGGTCACCGGTCCCTTAGGTTTCTCAGGTCTGGGAGGAATTTTGCTTTGATTAAATTTTCTATTCATTAGAAAAAATGCAAGCATTCATTCCTACCTTAGACTTCTACACAGTTTTTCTATGAAGCGGGCAAGTGAACGAGCATGTTCCTCATTTGTTACGCAGGTTCTTACCTTCCGTTTTTAATACCCAATTCTTCCTTAGCAGAGAAAATCAAATATACATCACTCTTTCTAAATAGCTACACTCTCCTCAGCAACGGTGCCAAAATGTTGAGGTATAAAAGGTGTCCTTTTAACTCCTATTTATCCTACATTAATTATCAATCCATGTACGACTTTTTATCTCAAGAGTGTACTCAGTCTGAGGTGGAAATTTAATCTAAGATTAATGCTTTCCAATTTGCAGTACAGTGTTTCAAATACAAGAGTAAACAGATGCTTGAAAATGAAATATAATTGCAATGACATGAAACTTAAAGCTCTAAAATCCAATCACTCACTCGGCAATCATCAGTCAAGGATGCAGTAGTAATAACTCTTTCCTCTGTCAACTGATGTAAATGAAATCAAGCATAAACAAGATCTCCAATCTGAGGACTTAGACAGTAATAGCTAATGTCCTTTACAATTGATGATCTTATTGTTAGGGTCCCGTGATTTGGCAGATTGGCAAGCCAAGTGATAGGGTAACATCAAACCAACTTTGGAGCCTAAGGACCTAGCCTTCCTGGACTCAGAGAGGGCTCTCTCTATTTGTGCAAGGGATGTATATTTGTTTGCTTCTTATGTTTTTGATTTTAGGCTAGTTGTTAAGTAGGATTTTTAGTTTTTTTTAGGTTTTTGAGGGAGGAACTGATCAAAGACTAAAATAGATAAAAATATGTTAGATCAACTGGGCTATGGGGTTAATAAGGTCAAGAAAGCCTCAAATGGTGGACAAGGTATATTGAAGGGCCGATTTGGTCGAGGTAAAAATGGATTCTTTAGGTGGAGTGAAATGGGATGGACACTAGGTTTTGTGAAGAACAAAGAGTTTTAACATAAATAGTTTTACAGCAGACATATATGTGGTAGGTCTAACCATTAATCACGATAAATGAAACTTCAAACTGATAGATGCATAAAATAAACATTCAGGCGATACATAGAAGTATATGACCCTCTAAATTTGGGAAAATCGCCTTCAGACTTTGGGGAAACAAACAATACAAACAAATAACTCAATCTACGAAAAGGGAACTCCTAGACGTCATATTTTGAGCTATTTGGAACTTTGAACTAATATTGCTGAGCATAGGCAAAGGGAAAGATCGACACAAGACCTCTTTGGTTCAACTAAGACAATCAAACATTCAGAGAAAGGTTTTAGTAATGGGTTTTTGGTTAGCTAGGAGTAAACAAGGCTTACCATAAATCATACTATGTAGCATACATAATAACCATTAATGAAATTGAGAACAAGTTCTTAGGGTATCAAATAGCATTTAAGAATTCATTTGACATAACTAAAAAATAAGACAAACATAGAAGCTGTAATGAATAAGGAAACTTGAGGTGCCTCCATGAGCATGTCTCAAATCTATTCTTTATTGTCCTATAGCAAGCAAGAAACATGAAAATATGTATGATAACTAAGAAAACATAACAGAGAAGGAACACTATACCATTTTACCAAGTCAAGGAATCCTACAACAGTCCTCTTCCACCATCCAAAACACACAAGAAACTATCCACTGCATGAGACAAAGTATTTCTTCCAAGCTTGTATAACCATGTATTGCTCTATAACATCAAGTTCAGCCTCTTTTACAATGAAATCTGTTGGAATATATAAGCCAAAGAGAAATAAAACCTCCTAGAGAAACTAGCAAGCCCATTGGCCCATTACAAATATCTGATTTTGTCCTTGAGACTTTGCAAAGCCCAAGGCACAGAATATCTATAAAAATATCTTTAAAATGCTAAAAAAAGAAATTAAATTGACATTTTATGATTGAAAATGGCCTAAAATAGCTTAACGCACATTTGGATAAGCCACTTCAGAAAACTGCATTTTTTGCCAAATGCTACAGGAGTGTAGCAGTAGAAAATTGCTTGTCTTTCAAAGGACATTTGAGGGACTTCCTGATATCAAAACGAGGCTTGTGATGGCTCGTTGGAAATCCTTGGATATATAATTTCTGGAACTACTTTATTTTTCCCAAACTGATGCCGGGAAGTCTATCAAAAACTGAACTGAGTGAAAAAAACCAGAAAATAGGCCTTGCTGATATGTGAGGCAGAGTGTCGAAAAAGTGACTGTTTTTTGCCTCTTTGGGGGACCAAAACATCTTCATTTAATCTGAAATTTTCTGAGTATATGCCCTTGAATTTAATTCATCCAATGGTACCACTCTCAATAGTTGAGAATGCTCCAAAAATAAATGGCAGCGCCCATGGGTTTATGCAATTAGGCCCAAAAATGTCAAAAAACAAGATCATGCCAAAATTTGCTCAATTTTGGTGGGAAAACCCCTTAAGGGATTTTAGAAACATGCTTAGAAGATAGGGACAAAATTCCAAGCCTAGATGTGTCTTTCTCCTCTTTTCTCACAGGGAGCCCTCTTTGGGCAGTTTTGAGCTTTTCTTGGTTTTCTTCCTTGTTGTTTGGTATTTTAGCTTTGATGAAGAAGTCATGGCCCCATGCCTAGGAGAGGCAGCTAGCACATGCTTTGGAGAGTGCCCTTCATGCTCCATGTTTTTTGTTTTCTTGCCCTCATCATTGCTTGCTTGAGGGTTGTCATGCTTCCCATCATTAGTGTCTCTTTGAAGAATGTTATGTTCGCACAAAGACTCTTCCCCTCAAACACAGTCTTTTTGAAATCTCTATTTTTAAAAGGTTAACAAACCCCTTTCAAACTGATACAAACTCTTTCCCAATTTCTATCTTCCTTGGAAAACACTTCTTTTTTGAAATTAGTGATCTTCTGTGGTTATTTGATGCAAAAGGGCACTCATTGAAAACATTATTTTAACATACTCCTTCAAGCTGATTATGAGACCCTCCACAAACTTTGTTTTTCTTCTAGAGACTGTGTGTATTCTTAGCTATTTCATAGCACAAAAACTCTCTCAAATTGGCACATTAACCATCTTCCTTTTCACTGTTTCTATCCTTTGCAATCATAGTAAGAAGTCCTTCTTTAAACTGACAAAGCCTTCATCCCTTATTCACTGTCTCTCTTTGATGTCTTTAATAGGCAAGTTTTCCTTTTTTGATGAAATTTGGTTGGTTTTCTTCAAGCACTAACTCCTCTGTTTTAATAAACAAGCCTTTTGCGAAAAGATCTCCAATAAAAATGTGATAATCTTTTACCTTTCAATCACTATTTTGATCCTTGAAGCTTGTAACCAAACCCTCCCTCAAACTAAAACTTAGCAAAGAGACAAGAAATACCTTTGGAAAAGTTTTCTTGATGTGTTGGAGATGAAATCACTGTGTGAGAAATATTTTGGCACTCTTGGAAAAATTGTGTTTGGCCCGGGCGCCTGGGTGGTGGGCCATTCAGGGGTGGCCCGAGCAGTGTTAAAAACAGCTATGTAAAGGTAGATTTTCACAAGCTCAAGGGTAGACAATGGAAGCTGGGTGCATTGGGAGCATGAAACATTTGGAAGGAAATGATTTAATAATCTGAGTGCTTAGATAAATGGCAAAAATTTATGGGTGTTGGCATGCAGACAGTAACACTGGGCGTTCAGAGATGGTTGGTGGCTGAACGAAAAATGCATTCAGGGTTGGTTACAGGTCATTCAGGAATGGGCTATGCAGAAGGAAAAAATGGTACTTTTGATCGCTGATAATGAAAGAAGACGAGCATAAAAACATGAGGTAGGTGTAATGGACCTTTTCCATGCCTCGAGAAATTAGGTGAGGCTGAAAAAGGCACGGGCACTGGCGTTCAGGAGGTGCACTGGGACTTTCAGGAGTGAACGTTCCGCGTTCAAGATTGTCGGGCGTCGGGCACAGGCATGCCGCACCTCTCTACAGGTGTGTCGTGCCTAGAAGAAAACGTTTTGATGACCTCCTACAGGCGTGCCACGCTCAGTTTCAGGCGTGCTGCGCATGGAAAAAAGCTTGAAAACGACCTAGAAACTCTCTCAACCTGTTCTCTCTCAGTAACTTAGTTATGCACATTGGTAAATGATCGTTTGCAATTTGAGGTAGTCTTTTAACCACTGTTTCACCCTTTTTAAAACAATCCCTCTGAAACCTTTGCCATATTGAATAGAATGCTCTTCAAAAATGATATGGTAATCCATAGTTTGTGAGGTAGGAAGTTCTCTTAAACCATGATCAAATCCTTTGTTTTGAATCAAGGATATCATTCACTTTAAAACCACCAATGTAGCCCTTTAGAACCACAATGCCATTTTACTGTGTTTTAAGAAGTGCGAAGGTCCTAAAGAAATTGTGTTTTTCTTTAGTTTGTTTTTCAAGGGAGATTTACAAAGACACTGTTGCAGACTTTTCAAAGGACCCTCTAGACTTATCATGGGGCCTTTCTCCTTATCTGCTGATGGAGGTCCTTTGACATGAAAATGAAACATGTTTGATCACCCTTTTTTACCATTTAAATGAATTGATTTACATGGTGAAAACCTTGGAGAGCTGTCCCTTTTTTTCTCTATGAAGGAGATCTACAAATAGTGAAAGATTCCCCCATTTTTACAATGTGCCTTCTGTCCTTTTGTGAGGAAAGCCATTGATGAAGTTTTTCCAAACCAAATGCCCTCTTTGAAGGAGGTCTTTATTAGATTGATCTTTTAAGTGTTTATGAAGGAGATCTTGAACACCATACAAAACTATTCATTTCTAAATAGTGACCTTGTATCTTTTGAAGAGGTTTAAAAAATACCAATCACTGCAGCCTTCAAAACCCTATGTATCCATTGTTGTTGAAGTAAGGAGGTCTTTTTAAACCTAGACTTGACCTACTTTTGTTCATCACGGAGGTGGCTTTTAAAAACCACTAATGAAACTTCTTAAGACCATATAAAACAACAGTGTTTGTTATTATGCACATTGAAAGGTCTTCTCCATGACTGTGATATGTCTTATTTCCTTGAAGGCTGTCTTGAAATTTGAAACACTGTGTTATGGAATTTCTCATCCATTTTTACAATGTGTCCTCTATCTTTTGAATTAGCTGGAAAGAGTAGCTTTTGATGTTTGAATTTCCTTCATAACTTGGAGTGAGTTAACCTTGGTAACAAAATGAGTCTGCCCAAAAACAAGAAAACCCTTTTCTCATAAGTCATCTAGGTGGATAGTCTCTTCATGACAGTTGCAAAGGTAACTTTTAAAAACAAGCTTGGTTTACCAATTTCACCATTTAGAAAAGGTTGCTTTAATCAAAATAATAAGCTCTGATTTGTCCTTTGAAGGAGGGCTTTTGTAAACATAGAAAACAGAGACCTTTAGCACCATTATGCCACTGTGTGGTTTTTCATGTGAAAAAGGTCTTCAACCCATGAACTTTCATTTGTTTTAACCATTGTCTCTCAACTGGTCTTACTAACAGAAAACCTTTTCAAACACATTTTTAGATCTTGCTATGTATCTGTTGTTCATCCTTTTGGAGGAGGTGGTGTGAAACAATTTCTGAAGTCACTCAAAAAAACACCTCAACCCTCTGCTCTTTGAAGGAGGTTACATCATTGTTCCTAACCCTCTGCTCTTTATTGGAGGATGTTATTATCATGTTCCCAACCGTCTTCTCTCGAAGGAGGTTATCACTGTGCTTCTAACCATCTTCTCTTTTGAAGGAGGTTCTATTGTTTTGCTGCTAACCATCTTCTCTTTATTGGAGGAGGCTCCACCATAGTCATGACACCTTCTCTATCTCAAAACTGTGTCATCTCTCTGCAATATATGTCTCGGCTCAGTATTATATCAAATAGGAAACAAAGTGAATTTGACATTTTGCTTTATGAGGCATGGACTTAGATATATATCCTTTTGCAAAGTAACCCTTTGAAACCCTTAGACCAGAAACCATGTGATTTGTATATGGAGAGTATTTTCTTGCTAGACATCTTAGACTAACCTTCCTTGACTGTGTTTGCAGAGGTATGTTGAAATTACTTTAGACTAATGTTCACATCCTAGGTTCAAGACAACATAAGAAGAAGCTATCTTCTTATGTCCTACATAATGATGCCCTTTGGAGGGACTATGCAGCATTGAATTTGGAGGAGATACTGGAACACTGTTGATCAGTATTACATCAGTCCTTTTTATTCATGTGACTTTGAAGGATAACCTCTGCTCTTTAGGCAACTTTTGGCTTTTAAAACATGTACTCCTACTCTTTTTACTTTACAGCTCTCCATCTGCTTTACTGATGGAAAATCTCTTCAACATGAGAGACCTTTTTGGACTTGTCCCTTTGCTCTTATTTTCATACTGTTTATCTTTCAATTACACCCCTGGAGAGATGTAAAACATATGACTTTGAACCTTGGAGAGCTCCTTTGGTGTCTTATGGAGATTCTGCCTAATCTAAGTATATTCCTTTTAGACAGTGAACAGGTTTATCTTCTCCTGATTTGGATCTTTGTTGAACTTCTTTCTGAAACGAGACATAATGACTTCTTAGTGGTGTGCGACCTATGGATGGATCAATATTTGTTTTGCAAAATAGGAACTAATTCAAGGCTGACTAGTACTAGACAGAGGCTTTTTGGCTTAGGATGTCTTAGCCAAGGAAAAACTCCCTAAACACCACTATCTAACCTAGGGGCAATCTTGACATATTCTGAGTGTTTTCTTTGGTATGATTAGATTTTCAAATGACAGATGACCAGGGATATCGTTGTAGACACTTTGTCAATATTTGGATTGCAAATGGCATGAGAAACAAGGGTAAATGATATCTGATAACTTTCAGCTATGACAGCTATGGACAGGGTTATTTTGTTGAAACCAGATAGGACTTGACAACTGGGGTTTTTTCTCATCATAGGATGACAGGAAGGGGTAGGAGGACAAAAATTGTTTTGGGGTGTTTTCTAGAGGACAGATTTGACAGTTTGGAGATCAGCTTCTAGAAAACTTAGCTAAAGAAACTAGTCATCAATAACAGGTAAAAATACTGATGAATAACAATGGCTCCATTTGGGGAAGGCAGCTCCTTTTTCAGGAGGTGTCCAAAATTTCAGATCTATGGCTTGTGAAGACTAGCGCCTTATCCATTGGCATAAATTTCTTTCTTTCTTGATGCTATTTCTAAAAATTGATAGCATGATTAGCATCAAAGTCATCTCTACCTACCCAGCTATATTCCCTAACATTTTTTCTTCTTTTAGGTGCATTTGGACTAGCAACCCTTTGACATGATATTTTTGAAAAAATACACTATCTAATTCTACACTTATATCCATCAGGAGTTCAAATTAAACTGATGAACTCCTTTGTTTCTCTACCTATGCTAGATCGACTGTCAATATTAAGTTGTTTGACAAGATTTGATTCACTAAGCTAAAACATGAAATTGAAAAATGACCAAATCAGGATTAGACAGTCTGATTTGTCATGTATTTGTGGCATAAAAGACAAGCTGCACACAAATATTATTTTGCACGAAAATAAGATTTAGAAAAATCAAGGCTAGGATACATAGTTTGTTTTTCATCCCTGTTTTCCTCTTTGGTTATGTTTTGAGCGTGTGGAACCAATATCTTTTCCTAATCTAATGTCTTTGACAAGTCAAGCTTACACAATTTGACTATCCCTTCTTTCACTAACTTATCAGCAATAAATTTAAAACATGTTCAATTATGATTAGGCTAGATAACTGAACAAGACATCTTTTGAGCACTAGTAGTGGCATTTAGACTTGCGCACTTTTAGCATGACTCTTTTTTGAGCATGGGTTTTTTTTGTTGTTTTCTAAACTGCCCTCTTTTCAACTTTTCTATTGTTTTTGTATTTTATGTTTTTGATTTATTTCTTCAAACAATGATATGTACAATGATTTGAAAAAATCTAAAACTAGAACTCCTGAAAACTGTGAAACTTGAGCATCTTATCTTCATAAGGATCTCCTGATGCTCTTGGTCCACTCAGCTCTTGAAAAGAAAAGTTTGGAAAATTTTCTCTTGCAAGCATAACATAAGGATTCATGCATGAATCTCTAAACAACCTCGTGTCTTCCTGTTGTGCTTCTTTATACCTTTGATTTCCACTTCTCCTTTTGCTATACATATTTTTTAAATAATGTAGATATTCTTTGTCATTTTTAAAACAAATGATGACATCGTCAAGGTACATTATAATGAAGAAATTCAGAACTAGAAACATGGCCTTCAGGAACATGTCTTTGGTGTCTGGTGGTTTTGCAAACTCTAGGTTTGAAAGTGGAACTGATTCCCGCGTATCTGAAAAACTCTTTAAGTTGTTCGCTTTGAAAAGGAATTAATTGATGATGTCCTGAAACATTACTTTGTAAAGACACATGATTAGAAGCACCTACGATTTGTATAGTATAGTTTTGTTTAGGAAGAATACAATTTCTGTTCCAAGGGTGTGTATTTGTGTTTCTGAAATCAACACAGATCCTATGTCCAGCTATCTTATCTTTGATTATTAATGTTTGATCAAGATTTTTGTATTTCATTTTGTCAAAGTTGTTTCTTGAAATGATGGTAGTGTCATAGTGTTTCACACTGTTTTCCTAACATGTACTAGTATCTTGAACAATCTTGCAAATTCTAGCAGTTCTAAATCTTTGGTGAAGTGACATAATGTTAGCTAGTTCAATCAGCTCAGGTATTTTTGGACTGCAGTCATCACATCCCTTCATATCAAGTTTATCAGACATTCTTCCTGGATCTTTAGCAGTTGTGGCTATAGTCAAGGTTTCATTCAAGGAGGTAAAGTTATGAGATGATGAAGCATTTAGGTATGGTAAGAACATTAGGCTCCCCTGCCCCTGATTTCCAAAGAGGTTTGTAATATGCAAGTCCTCTAGTGCCTCTGTTCTAAAAAAGGTTCCTGATTGTACTGTTGATGTTTGTCCTTGATTTGAGAAATTTTCTTGAGGGTGTATAATGTTTTCGTTTTCTAATCTATCTCCGTTTCCAGAAAATCAAATTCCCTCTCTTCAAGACATAATTGTTTGGGGTCGTGATAGTTTTGAGTATCCAACTCATAATAGAGAATCTGGGGTGGCTGATGTGGTGTGCCTAGATCTGTTTTAATTTCTCCTGATTTTTCATCAATGTCTTCATTAGTGTGTAAAATGAAGGAATTTAGATCTGAATGTAAGGAATACACAGGGATGTTATCTGGTCTTTCTTGGCTACTGACCATATATTTCATGTGTGATTCCTGATGCAGTACTCTTGTTTGGTTAAACACAGGAATGGTGGCATAGGACATATCTAGTTGAATATTTCCTTGAAGCTTGGCCCCCCAAGATTTGGATAAAAGCATTCCATACTTGGGAGGGATGTCTGCTACCACTATGTCCATGACCAAGTGTTTTGCAGGTATCTGGGCCAAACTAAAACAAAGATCTTTGATCAGGCCTAGACACTTGACTCTACTTGAATCAAGTTTTGTTATTTCTAGGCCTTATATTTCCATTACAACTTTTGGCAAGAGATTGTGAGAGGCCTCGAAATCCAGCATGGCATTGTGTAGGATTTGGTCATGTATATTCAGGCTGATGTAGAAAGGAAGAGTGGTTCCTTATTGATATTTCCCTTCTATTTTTGGACCAAACAACACCTCAGGAGTATCATCAGCTAGGTGTAAGGTATCTTCATCATTTCCTATGTTTAGGACTTTGAGCACTTGGGATTTGTAAGAGCTTTGGGAAAAAAGTTCAGTGAGAGGCATGGTGATCTTAATTTTGGCGATTTCCCCTTCAAAACTGAATTTTAGATAGATTTGCTTCAATTTTTTCAGCCATGAATTTCTCTAGATTCTTAATTTTCTCATTTTGATTCGGGGTTTTGTTCAATACAGCTGTTTCAGGAATCTTAGTAGAGGTACTAGGATAGTTTGGACCAAGGCTTGCCTGAATAGCATTGTCTTTGTTTTGGTCAGTTTTCTTGGCCATGATTTTGTTACTATCCATTGTTCTTTTAAGAATGGTATCGGGGGTTTTATTAACAGTAGTGTCTGAGCTACCTTTCTTAGAGTTGTCTTGGTTTTTCTTACTCCTAAAATCGTATTGCCTATAAACTTCCATTATGGCGTTTTGTAATCCTATATCAGGATCTTCGGGGTCCTCATAATTGTTTCATTTTGATTTGGGGAGAAGAAAACTTGTTCTTCTTCTGTGAGAAAAACCTCACCCTCGCTGTCAGAACCTATAAAGTTTAAGTTGTTTTCATCAATTGGTTCTATATCTATTTCTTCCTCATTAACATAGTTTTCATTGAAAGGTGGCCTGATCTATTGGTCATTTTCCCTTGGTTTGTTTTAAGGCGGGTCTCTTCTAAAGTTTTGGTTCCGGTTCCTGTTTTGAGGATTTGGTTGGTTGTCCCTAAGTGGTGCTTTTTCATTTATCCTTTCCCACATTTTCTCCATGGATCTAACCAGGCTATCTATTCTAGGATCTGAGGAAGAAACTGAAGGGGAGACCTCATCTCGGTATGTAACTTTCTTTTTTGATCTCATCCTAGCTCTCTTCTCAGCTAGGTTGGCTTCCGCACTAATAGCTACTTTTTGCATTTCTTCTAAAGTTGCGGGGTCCTTGTCTCTTAGTTGGTATGTCATATCTAGATCGAAACCTTCGGGAAATTTTGCTAATGCTGAGCCAAGTGGAGATTTGAAGTGAGGTGGGAGGGCATTATAAACATTTTTGAACCTATTGCAATAGTCCCGAACACTTTCCCCAATATCCCTTTTAAGATTTTTATATTCGAAAAGGATTTGGATGGGGTTTTTCCTGATTTCCCACCTGTTTATGAAATTTTGGTATAGTGATGGGAGATCATGTATACTGTTAGGAGCTAAGCTTTTAAACCATTTCTTGGGTTCTCCGCCTAGGCTTTGGGCAAACATCCTCATTCTTATGGTCTCATCTTCTATTTCCATGTATTCAAAGGCATCACTAATTCTATCCACATGTTGTTGGGCGGTAGTAGCCTCAGCCCCAGTGAAATGTGGGATTTTGGATTGGTAATCATGTTGCAAAGGTACCAAAGGCTGTGGTAACACTAAGGGTGTGTACCAAGCTGCCATGGCGGGATTTGATGGTAGATTTACAATATGAGGACTTGTAGGATGAGATGAGGTGATTTGCACAGTGGTGTTCTAAATGGGTGTGGCGAAGGTACTTGGACTTGTGGACTAATTCTGAGCAGATTTGGGGTGATAAGAGCCAAAATGGTGGAGAAGCTGAAAATCATGAGGTGTAGTGGGTGAGGTTTCTCTATTAGGACTCTGTTGCAAATTTAAGTGCTCAAGATCGTCAAGGTTGATTTTACTTTGCGACTTGCTTCTAAAAAGGGTTTTGCCGATATTAAGTCAAACTGGGAATCTTGCAAGGATGTGAGATGTTCAGGTACAGAGCTTGCTTTGTGGATAGTCCTGTCAGTAGCTAAGTTACCAGTTTCAGAAGTTTGCCACAAAATATTTTCTGGGTTATCAACTATGATAGGGGGATTTGGGTCTGGATAGGATTTGGCATTAATTCTTCGTGAAGCCAGATTTCAAAGTCAAAGTTTAGAGAGGGTGATATTTGTGATTATTTTTGGATGGATGGCCTCTCTAGGGGTTTTGCTAATGTGAAGAATGGTCAAAACAAAATGAAGGCTAGTGGAGTCGCCAGGTGGATTTTCTTGAGATTTATGGTCCACCACCAATACTGACAAAGATGTTTTTTGGAATAAGTTTTCTAGCGAACTTTGATGTGGAAACTTGCAAGAAAGACTTAACACTTAGTTTCAACAGTTTGCTAGACTGTTGGGAAAGCTATGGTTCTATTTGCAAGTTTATTCTGTTGATTTCCTATGTTTAGATGAAGTTTTCTGAATTTCTAAGTTATACCTAGTTTGTCACTGATTTCAAAGGTTGCATCATGGATTTTGAGTTTTTGGGAAAGATGGGTCAACAGAAAGGATGGTTTATGAGTTTTTTTTTTTGTTTATATTGAAAATTAGGCCTACTAGAGGCTAGTGGAGTCGCCAGGTGGATTTTTAGTTGTTTTTATAGATATGTACTTATGGTCCACCACCAATAACTGGGAAAAGCCAATCTATGGATGTTTTTTGGGGTTTTCTGTGTTTTTATATGCAACCTAGTTTGTAAGAGTGTTCTAAAACTGATTCATCACTTTGCTAGGGTGGTGAAGCAAAAAGAGTTTATTCTAAATGATTCTATGGGTTGTTTGTCTGTTTTAAATTTTGGAAGACTAATGAATCTACAAGAGTTTTCTAGACTGCTATGTACTCAGTAGGTCCCACCGTGATCGCCATTGTGTTAGTGAGCGGTGGGATAAGTCCACAAGATAGTATTCTCAAAGTTCTCTGAAGGTTTAGGGAAACTAAGTTTGTTTATCAATCAGAGTCCCACCGTGATC